>JAHHZJ010003127.1:0-33567 GCA_021437245.1 Aegilops speltoides | reverse complement strand
CACTTTCATTTATTTTGTATTTCATTTTCTTACTATGTGTGTGTGGTAATGCAAGCATGTTCCCATCTAATTTTATTTAATCCACAGGCTTATCCATGGCAGTATGGTGGTAATTCAGACACTCGCTTTTTCACTTACTGGACGGTAAGAACAACACGTCATGCATTTCAAAAATGAATTTGGGGTAATTTCTCTTGTTGCTAATTGCTTTAAAATTATTTCATAGAGCGATAACCAAGGATGGACGGGCTGCTACGATTTAACCTGTCCAGGTTATGTTCCTGAGAAAGGTGCCATAGTGCCAGGAACTAAACTGAGCCTCGTTTCGAACCCCAATGGAGCCAAGCAAACCATCAACCTAAAAGTTTTCAAGGTAAACAAACATAATGTATCTTTATCTTGCAATCTGTTACTCAAGATGAATTTGTACAAGTTGCAATTCCAGGCCAACCAAAATTTTGGTTTTGGAGTTTGTGTAGGACAAAGCAACGGGAGACTGGCTTGTGCACTGTGGATTCGGGTCGAAGCCAAAGTTAATCGGGCGTTTCCCCAAGACCTTGTTCACCGCCTTGGCCGACAAGGCAGATGAGATACAAGCCTGAGGTTTTGTGCTGACTCGCTAGCCCTTTGGCCCCGATGGGGAGCGGTTTCCGTCCCAGCAACGTGAAAGCTGCATCGTTCAGCAATATCCTGTTTCTAGATCAAGATGGCAAGAGGTTCGAGTCCCGCAAGATTTCACGCCCTACATGACGAACGACAAGGTGTACTCTGTGTCTCAGATCAGCCCCAATGGCGGGTTCACATATGGTGGGCCGTCTGAATGATGATGTTTGTTCACGGTTGATGACTGTTTTGCTTTCGCCACATGTAACGTTTGAGATATGATAAAACTTGGAGTTAATTGCACGTATACCACAATTCGCATCACATGCAGATTGGTACCATGATTGCTAATTTTTACATGTCAGTACCAACAATGGTCCGGGTTTTTGCAAATTAGGCTAAAACGCGTATATATACGTATTGACGCTCGATCCGACGGCTCGGGCCCACCCGTCAGGTGCCACGCTATTAATCGGCGCTGCGTGCTGACTAGGACGAGCCGGTGCGCTGCTGCCCTCCAACCCGGCCCGGTCGCACCAGCTCCATCCCGGCCGCACCATTCTCCTCCCCTCCTCCTCCTTGCTCGCTTCTTCGCCGCCGCCGCTGCCCCGACTGCTGGCCACGACCGCCCCGCCGATGCCATGGTTTTGGAGGACGAAAGCAGCGACGACCAGTCTAGCCTCCCGTACATGCATTCTTCCTCCACAGACGGTCTCAACGAGGTCAGTACAATGAGTTTAAGGTTAGGGTTTCAGATTTGGGATTTCTTTATTTGGTTGATTTCACTAGGTTTTGATTTGGCCATTGTCTTTGTGCGAGCTTCTGTAGGTCCCTTTCAGCCTTGAAGATCCAGATTACAAGGGGCTTGAGCTGGATGTGATGTCTCCATGTGAGAAGCACGGCATGGCATCTGAGAGGCTTGTTGCCTTTGAAGGAACAGACATAGGCAGGAGGTTTTTAGCATGTGCACAGCTGGTATGGATTGTAGGATTGTAGGCATAGTGATTTTTTTTCTTGCTTGGTCAGTGCCATATTGAACTCTGTTTGCTGGAGTACTCTGCTTGTTGTCAACATTTTGGTTCATAGTGGTACTAGAGTAGCTTATTTAGGTCAAGCATGAGTATATTTTGCTGGAGTACAATGGCATAGTAATTTTTGTTAATAGTGGTAGTAGAGTAGCTTACAAATGGTTGAACACTCCTTGATATGAACACTAGAGTAACTAACCTAGTCAGTCAGCTACTCAAGTGGCTGCTCCTCTTGTTAAATGTAGTGGTCTGATGCTAAATTTAGATATTCTTTTTGGCAACTGCAGTGATTTTGTGTAATTACTTGCTGTATGAACTGTTTTGGTGTTGTTGTTGTTTTTGCAGGAAGGTAGCAATTGTGGCTTTGTTGAATGGGTTGATCACCAGTGGCCCCCAACAATGCAGAATGCATTGTTGAAGCTATGGGCAATGGTTGAAGATGCCAAAAGTGCTAGGGTGAATGACAATCTTGAAAGTTCTTTCACTATCCACCATCTGACAGAAGAGAAGAACAAGCTGGAGGCCAACTATGACAAGCTAGTCCAAGATGTGCATGAGCTGATGAACTTCCAGGAAGATAAGGTGGTGGATTTCAGACATCTGCAGTCTGCCATTACATATCAGCAGGAGGTAAGAAAAGAATTGATTGATGATATGAAGGCAAAGATGGCAACTGAGATGGCAAAGAAAGATGCAGAGACCCAGAAACTTACTCAGAAGTATGAGCTGCTGCTCAACCTGACAAGAGCTCAAGCAACAGTCATTCAGAACTTGAAGTTGAACAAAATGAAAGAGAAGCAAGTTTAAAGTTCGGTGACGATTTATATTATGAGTTATGTGTTTTGATGTACCGAAGGTAGTTCGGAGTCCCGGATGAGATCGGGGACATGACGAGGAGTCCCAAAATGGTCGAGACATAAAGATCGATATATTGGACGACTATATTCGGACATTGGAAAGGTTCTGAGTGATTCGGGTATTTTTCGTAGTACTGGAGAGTTACGGGAATTCGCCGGGGAGTATATGGGCATTATTGGGCCATACGGGAATAGAGGAGAGAGGCCAAAGGAAGGAGGCGCGAACCCCCTCTGGTCCGAATTGGACAAGGGTGCAGCCCCTTTCCTTCTCCTCTCCCCTCTTTCCTTCTCTCCTACTCCAACAAGGAAAGGAGGAGTCCTACTCCCGTGGGAGTAGGACTCCCCTTGGCGCGCCTCCTCCTTGGCCGGGCGGCCCCTTGCTCCTTTATATACAAGGGGCACCCTAGAACACAACATTGATCATTGATCTCTTAGCTGCAGCGGTGCCCCCTCCACCATATTCCACCTCGTAATATCGTGAGCGGTGCTTAGGCGGCCTCGCGCCGGTAGCATCATCAACACCGCCATCACGCCGTCGGCCGACGGAACTCTCCCCAAAGCTCGCTGGATCGGAGTTCGTGGGACGCCATCGAGCTGAACGTGCTGAACTCGGAGGTGCCGACGCTCGGTACTTGGATCGGTCGGATCGTGAAGACGTACGACTACATCAACCGTGTTGTGCTAACGCTTCCGCTTTCGGTCTACGAGGGTACGTGGACAACACTCTAACCAATCGTTGCTATGCATCACCATGATCTTGCGTGTGCGTAGGAAAATTTTGAAATTACTACGTTCTCCAACACGCGGGGAGGGGCGGCCGCCCTCGTTGATGACGAGGGCGCCGCTATGGGTGCGGCGTCTAATGCGGCTCCGGCTTGACGGGGCGGAGCACCGGCGACCCGGAGGAGAGCGTACCGGAACCCGACGAGGAGGAGGTCGCCACCTCCATTCGTTGCAGCGTCCAGGAGCTGCCACGACGGCAAGAGAACAGGCGCGACGGGTATTCGAGGCGCGCCGTGTTGCCGGTCTCAATGTAGTCGAGGACGGCCTCGAGGGTGCGGTCGGGCACACCCCACCATTCGCGCCGCCCGTCGGCGTTGAGTCGGCCGCTGGGGATGGTTTCGTTGGCGGAGGCGATCTGGTCTTGGCGGCGGCACTCGAAGTACATCGTCCACAAAGATGTCGCCGCCGACGGCGCATTTGGCTCGCTCCGGCGTTCTCTCGCCGAGGAACGGATACGGGCGATCAATAGAGGTTGTTCGGCGCGGCAGCCTTGCATTAATTCCCGCGGGAACCGAGGCGATGAGGACGACGAAGCGGCGTGTCGCTGACTCGGCGGGCCCATTCCCGTTCGCGCCAAAATCGGTTTCCCCGGTGCCCCCCAGCACGTCGGGTTTAGCCTTGGTCCGCCGGTTTCGACCCAAACTGACGAAAAATGGGCTCCTAAGACGCGAGTGGGCCGTTTTTTGGGCACCGACGCCGAAAAAGGGGCCTGAGGGGGCCTGTTGGGGGCGCGGCTGGAGATGCTCTTGCCATGTACATATTGTGTGGAAGATCGCCGTGCCTTCCAAAATGCAGGTACAGTTGTGGTTGTTGAGTTGTTCACTCGCAGCAGAGAACAGGGTGATCTAGTGACAGACAAGTAGGCAAAACATCTACCTGATCTGCTTTGTTTGATGTGCAGTCAGACGAAGATGTTTGCCCTGTAAGTCTGAGTGCCATTCACAATCTTGGTAAGTATTTCTGGTTGCTTGGATAACACAAAATTGACATCGATTCAGAATCTGTGACGAGATGGTGCACTGATGACTGAAGAAATAAAGTGGTTACATCACTGAGGAAATAAAGGAGGATCACGAATGACTTTTTGGCAAATTTACTTGGTCAATTTTGCAGGTGTAGAAAGTACATGTACACACCATAACAGCAGCGAGCAATGAGTCAATAAAAAACCAATGCCCAGGTAACGAACAGAAGAAACAGGAGAAACAACAAATATTCAGAACGTTTTATCAAACTGTCCTTCTAGAGAGCAAGGTTTTATCAAACTGTCCTTGCTAGAGAGCAAAATGGGTCAAAGATTAATATTGAGAATTGGCAGGGCCGCGTAACGCTGCACTTCTCTACCACAAATTATGACGTCCACTCTCCCTCTTGGGGAGATGGTAAGCCAGCGCATCCACCAAGTGCAATGTGGACCACTAGCCTAGGCCACGACCCTTCATGATCGGCCGTCGACCCCGTCCAGGTAAGTATGTTTCATGGTCGCACCATGACTTGGTTATATAGCCTGCTCCCCATCCCTGACTCCTCACGTTGGCGAGGTGGTACTAAAAAAGAGCGCCTTGGTGCAGCCGTTCAGTTCAAAGATTAGTGGGCCTGATACTTCTATGGGCTTTCAGTGCTGAGGCCCACCTCTTTGCTTCCAAGAAGGTCATCGATTCCGATTGTGCTGGGCAACATGTAGCATCCACGCATGGTTGTATGTTCTTCATTCAAGAGCAGTAGCATTTACCCCTAAAAAAAAGCAGTAGCATTTGAGCCTAAAAAAAGAGAGCAGTAGCATTTGAATGAAATTTAGGAAAAAAAATATGTTGCATCTTAATGACAAGGGAAAAATTGCAGTAACAGTTTCTTCATGTTGCCATCTGTGTATCAATTACCTGCGCTGACTGTAACCAATTATTCCACTTCCAAAGCCGCTCAGTATTCACCGAGATTATTCACAGATATTTGCTTTGGTTTAGTTTAAATGATGGGACTAGGCAACCAACTTACCAGCCCAGCATCTTTGTGCCATCATCAATATTTTGAGGTTTTCAACTGTGCAGGTACTGTTGAGGTTGTTTAGTTGCTGACCCATAACAGAGTGATCTGGTTGTAAGACAGAACAAGTAGGCAAAAAATCTATCTGATCTGCCCTGTTTGATGTCCAGCCAGACTGAAGATGTAATGCTAAGACATTTGCTCTTTGAGTGCCATGCCATTCAATAGTTTGGTCAAGTTATCCCTGACTTCTTACCACAACCAAGAAACCTTTATCTTCCATCATAACAACAATGAACACTGAATCAGTCCAGAATCCAAATGCCCAATTACAACAACACAGCGGCACAAACCGAGAAAGAAGAATGCGGTAACATCGACGAGTCTTACACGCTAGGTTCTCTTACAAACCTTCTAAGGGGGGCCTACATAGCCTTCGACGAAGCAATCCCCCCTCCCTGTAACAGCTTCCGGCGCTGGCGCTCTACTTGCTGGCTGCAGTTCGACACCGAGTGACCGTTGACATGGTCAGGACATAAGGTGACAAGGGACCAGGGTCATACTACTCTGGGCTGCTGCGGGCTCAACATCTCGTCCTCGGACGAGACGTCAGGCTTCGACGACAGCTTCTGCTTCTGCCCGCTTGCCTCCTGCTGGTGTTCCCGCCGCGCTTTGGCGCTTGCTTACGCCGCTCCTCTGCAGATAGGCAAGATGAAATGGTCAGCTCAAATGACTAGCACAGGTACTGCTCAGCACTCCACAAAAATTAGTTAACCTCAGCACAGAAACCTAAGTGAAGGATTACACAAACACATATTCTTTTGTCTGTTATATTGGTTACTAGACCAGCAGGACATCTGAGATCAACTGTCGTGTGTTGTCGCCAGACGCCATGGCAAGTTGAGCCAACCAGTGTCAACCAGCACCGCTACTTTGAAGATTCTTAAAGAACAATAGAAAATACAGAATATTATCAGATAACAGATGCGGCCTTATCACGAAGCATTCAACTGGTGCCAATTTAAGGTAGCCAAACGACACGTGATCTGGCGATAAAAGCAGGCAGTGAACAATTCAGCAACAGCACCATACAGCGTAGAACAACTTTAAAAAAAGGCGAACGTTATAATAAAGCAAAAAGGTCATGTGGGTCCCATCTATCTGTTTAGTTGCTAAAAAGCCATTATCCCACTGGAAATTTGCAATTTCTCTAAATCACATAGACCATGAGACAAGAAGTCACATCATGTCAAATACAAAAAAGCCTATCCAAAGGCAATTTACATACGCGAGAAAAGTAGCTCAGCGGACTGTTCTACCATGTGAGCCACGCTAAAGACAGCGATGTACCACTAATGAATCATTCCGAAGGCCCTACCGAGAAACCTCATAGCTGATAAGCAAGCCCTCATGTGAAGAATACATCCAGTGGTGGAGCTTAGATTTTGCATCACTTGGTTGGTGGTCCATCCAATGCAAAAAGTTCCACCGGGGCCCTCCACGTTTATTTTGGCCAGAATGTTTCATGATTATGGCGATGAAATTCCTAATTAGCTTAGAAGTGAACGTCTAGTGGCTTCCACAACCTGGGACCCTGTAGGCCCCTATCACCATCCAATGCAGGTGAGCTTGCACAAAGACCAAAAGGTCGCTACCTATCTAACTAACCCTTTTCTCATGAATGGCCAGTCATGCTGGATAATGGAAAAGGTACCCAAAAGTAGGACGAAGGATCGTTGCAAACCACCTATTTATTCCAGTATACGAGGTTATGCTTAGGTATCTGATGCTGAACTTATTAAGCAAAGCTAATACACAAATAAATAGGACTCGCAAGGGATACTTACCCCAAAACAAAACTCAGGCTGGCCGTAACCCGCACCCGCTTCCCCAGCTCTTGGAGGCTTCCCAGAGCCCATTGCTGATGAGCCACGCTTGTTAATGCCGTTACATGAGGCTGCTTCTGCCTCTGTAGCGAGCGGAGGTGGTGGAGATGGCGACGAGGAAGGGGAGGTCGAGAATGTTTGGAACGGGTCATGATGGCCCTTGGCAGGTCCATTGCAAAATCCTGAGTCAATATCAGACTGGAACATGTCCACAAACAGCTGCTGCAGCTCCTCAAAGCTCTCCTGCCTCTGCAAATCCAAAGGCTCATTGTTATTGTCATGTTTTCCTTGGATGAACAGAGTCCAGGAAAAAACATATCATTTTCTAGTTGATTCCAGAAAAGTTTACCCAAGTTTCAATTTTAGTATCAAGAAAACCATGGAAGATATGAAAATCTAACAATCCTTTTACAAGCCTTATTACATACATACATACATACATACAAAAACAATATCTTTTGAAACTACTGAAATCCTTCAAGTAAACCTAAGCAAGATTTTAATGACTCATCCACTCATATTTGGACAACTTTGTTATGTTTATTGATGAGTTTTCCAATGGACAAGGAAATATGTATGCAAATCATATAGTTATGCTGTGAAAAGTCATGTGCAACGTCAAAACTAAAACTTTCACTTTATGCTTCTCAGAATTTTGCCAACAATTTTTCCCACAATAGCACAAAATTCTAAACAAGCAGCAGCAAGATTCTAGTAGAACAAATAAAACGTGACAAGGGCTCCAAGAACCCCAAACGAAGATTGGGTTCAGTCCAGAAACAGCAAGTTTTTTTCCATCCATATTAGGATACGGTGACGAAGAACAAAAGTCACTATTTTTTTTTCCTTTTCCTAGTTCTTCTTCCAAGCCCAGGATAAACATTTTACGAACAACGGAACAAAAAGATGATGGTTGGCAAAGTATGGTGATAAAATCAGTGTCGAAACCCAGAATAACAGAGATTTTGACAACTAATGCTAGATTACAAAAAACATCTAAAGAGGAGACCGTGAAACGAATGGTTCTTACCGCTGGCCGTGTCTGGCTCATCATATGGGCCATCTCACCAAGGAAGTCCCCCATCCCCTGCATCTGCAACACAATAGCAGAAAACATCACTCACACTATAAGCAATACCGATGGAAAGCCCAATTACAATGCGCGATCCTTACGCTGTCGTCGCTGTCTTCTTCTTCTTGGTACACCCCCACGTCGTAGAGGAACCGCTTGTTGGCATCGGAGAGGACTGCACAAGAACAACAATGGGATGGGAGCACGAGGGCTCCATGCGATAAGTTTGCCAACTAGCTTGCTAGATCGGTTCGGCGGGTTAGTCAGTTTGTTGCAACATGTAACAAGTGATGTGTGGGTGGATTGTGTTGTGAGCACATAAATATAGGGGGGAGGGGGTTGAGTTTTTCAAGGAAGATTGAGACCAGAATAGGCGCCCTGGATCTCCTGGAACTTCTCCTTGGCCTCCTCCATACGCTTGGTGCCGCTGGAGGACGAGCATCTGTCCGGATGCCACCTCTGCAACAGGTTACAGATCAAGAAGTTCAGCTGAATTTGCAAAAGAAGGGAAGAAAAAGAAAAACAGAGCAGTTTCAGAGTTGGAACAGAGCAAAACTTGGGACGAATCAAGCAATGTTCAACGAGTACGGAGATGGCAGGACAGGCGAAATACGCCAATAATTGGCTACAAGCGTGGTGCCTGGGGATCTAAATCACCGGATCGACAAAGATCACGAGCTCCGGCGCAAACTCGCATAAAGTATGGGGCGCAGACAGGACTGCAGCACCGCTGAGCTACAGGAATACGAACGAACTTTGGCGCCAACCTCCAATTTCCAAACTCGAGATCGGCGACCGGTAATTATCCTCGCCGCCATGGCGCGAGGCGTAATCTACGGCCGCGCCTCCCCGATTCCCGGCCGAATCGACAGCGGGGAACATGTAGATGCAGAGAAAGATTTGACGAAGAAAACGCGGAAACGTGCACAGCGGAGGAACAGAGGATGAGTCGGCGATTCTCGCTCACCATGGCGAGCTTCCGGTAGGCGAGCTTGAGGTCGGCGTCGGAGCACTCCTTGCTGAGCCCCAGCACGGCGTACAGGTCGCCGCCGCCGGGCGCCGCCGGCTCCCCGCCGCCGCAGCCGTCGCCGCCGGTGGCCATGCCGCGTCCCGCGTCGCCGGCCGGAGGGGCTCGACTCGAGGATGCGCGGGGGAGGAGGAGGAGGAGGAGGAGAGGGGAGAGGAGGGAGGAGGAGGAGGTTCCTGGCGTTTCCTTCCCTCTCTCTCTCTCTCGGCTCAGGTCGCTCCTCTCCACGCACTGCCTGCCCCTGGAAGCCTCTGGAAGCACGGCCATCATGCCCACTTGCCCCCTTTTTAAACGCTTATTATTTTCTCAACCTGCGAATTTCTCCTTCTGGCTTTGTTTTCACGCCTTGGCGCCTTGCGGAAAGGCGACGCGGTAGCTTCTTGCTTCCAAAACCAACTTTGGTCCCTGGAAAAAATAATATCACATCCATCCCAAAATTTTTGTCTTAGTTTTGTCACCGCTAGCAGCATCGGTTTTGAAAGCCATGCCTAGCATCCATATGAGGCGGTTTTAGTGCTACATGGTAAGTCATCCGGAAAGCGGCGTTTACAATTATCATAGCTCTTTCCCTTTAACTTTGGGTTTGTAAAGCTGCTAATAGACTGTGCATGACTTTCACATCAGCAGTGAAATTCTTCGGCTATTTTGATCGAAGAGGCATATTTTCTTTGCGAGTTGCGTTCCTCCGAGCTGGGTGACATGCCTAAAACCGTCGGGTTTTCATCTCCAAATGTACATCTTTGCATCAGCATGACACCAACACCGCCTAAGTCCACTGATGGTATCTAAAGTGGGTGATTTAATTGATCCCGTTTCGAATAATTGGGATGAAGACCTAATTAGACAAACTATGTGGCACATTGATGTACACCATATTCTTTCAATCCCACTCTTGCAACATGATATGCAAGATTTCATTGCTTGGAGTTATACGAAAAATGGTATGCTTTCGTTCATTCTGCTTGCTCGCTGAGTGGGACCACCGATATGGATGTAAACTGAGCCATTCTAATGGGATGGGACAAATCTCAAGAAACCCTATTTGAAGTAAGGTATGGAAATTATCTTGTCCAAAGAAAGGTCGAAAAATTTATCTGACGTACGCTACATGGCACACTTCCATGTGGTGTTACGCTTGCAAATGGACATATGACAATCTCATCCATTTGTCCTACTTGCTCTGAGGCTTCAGAAGATACAAAGCACATGCTTTTTCTCTGTAGTAAAGCAAAGGAGGTTTGGAAACGGCTGAGAATGGATGGTATACTGATAAAGCTCGTGAGGTTGATCGTGTTGGATAGGCGATGTTGGAGTACTTACTTCATCTACCAAACCAAGAATTGTTGATTATGGGTCATCATAATGTGCGTGAAAATGATTGTTATCCTAGCAATGGTATATGTGGTGGGAAAGACGAAAATTGATGCACAAGGAGACAACTCAGAATGCGCATCAGATTTCTATGGGGATTCTAGCCCTTATGACAAACTTCGGTAATGCATCATCCCCCAAGGCCTCTATGAAAAAGGGGGGTTGGTCTTGTACTCCTAGGGGATTTATGAAACTTAATGTTGACGCTTCTTTTGACCATGACCTGCTTAAGGGCACAATGGGGGTAGTCATTAGAGACGACAAAGGCAGATTTATCGCTGGAGGGAATGGGAAGATTGACTATTGCACGGATGTCTTGATGGTCAAAGCCTTGGCTCACAAATTCGGTCTAACACTGGGGCAAAGGACGGGATGTAACCGCCTCATTATTAACCCGGACAACCTGGAGGTGGTTGATACCATGAAGGATGGAGGACGGTTAGCGAAAAGGCCATGGCAATCTTCAATGATTGTTTTCAATATGCTTATGATTTCATAATTACTAGACTCGAACATTGTAATAGAGAAGCAAATAAAGTTGCTCATGAGCTCGCTAGATTAGCTAGATTTTGTTTGACTTAATCGATTCGAGGAACCATTAAATGAAATTGTAATGATCCTCACAAATGATGTATTGGTTATTTCTAATTAATAAAGTTTTGGGTTTTTTGTAAAAACATCATGTTAGTCCACTTCCTGGTAATGCATAGCTAGGACAATCGAAATGGCAAAGCTCGAATCGACAACGCTCAATCGGTTTAAAACAATGTCTATTATATGAATCTATCGATAAGTTGTGTCATAATGTTGTGTTTCATAGCTCTCGCTTTATGTTAAACCTTGTTATGTTGTTATGCCCACTCTTCAAGCACGAGAAACTATTTAGGTGTATATATTGTGGATGAGAAACCGTTATGTTGTCGCTACTTTGTTGTTTAGGTCATATATTGTGCTCTTTGAAAGAAAGAAAAAATCCTCATGAAGCTAGGTCCACTCTCCAAGCACGAGATACCATTGCACTCTGCATGTTTACATGCTTTGCTTCCATGGACCATAGCGGATTGGACGTTTTTCATGTTTAAATGTACATCTTTGCGGCACCACAGAGCCGCGTTAGTCAAATTCCAAATAATGCACAACTGAGATGATCGAAGTGAGAAGCATGGTCAGCAATGTTCCATCGGTTTTGAAAGCGATGTCTACCATATGAAGCAGTTTTAGTGCTACGAGGAAACCATCAAGAAAGCATCATTAGTGTTATCACAACTCTTTACTTTTAACTTTGGGTTTGTAAAATTGCTAATAAATCGTGAATGTCTTCCACATCTGTAGTAAAAATCTCCGGGTATTGTGATTGAAGAAGATGTTTTCCTTGTAAGGTGTGTCCACCCTTCAAGTATAAAAAGAACATTGGAGATTTTGGATGAAGTGCTAAAAATCGTTGGTTTCCATCCCTAAATGTGCATCTTTGCATCAGCATGACACTAACACCAGGTTAGTCCATTTTCCCTGGTAATGCATAACTAGGACAATTGAAATGGCAAGCCCGCCAGCCTACATTTAGTAAGTTTGAAAGTTGTGTTTGTCATATGAAGCAATCGAAAAGTTGTGTCGATATGTTGCGTTTCATAGCTCTCTTTCTTTTTCTTTCAAAACCTCGTTATGTCGTCATGTCCACTCTCCAACCACGAGAAACCGTTAAGGTATATATACTGTGCACGATAACCTGCTATGTAGTCATTGTGTTGTTATATTATCGTTTAGGTCCATATATTGTGCTCCTTGAAAAAAGGGTTTCCATGCAAGCGTGGTTCACCATCCAAGCATGAGAAACCATTACAGATTCCGCATGTTCACACACATTACTTCCATGGTATAATGAATGATTTTCCATGTTTAAATATACATCTTCGCATCAGCACAGAACCGTGTTGGTTCATTTCCTAATAATGCACAACTGAGGCGATCAAGTGAGAAGCACAGTCAACAACCTTCCATGGTTTTGAAAGCGATACCTACCATATGAAGCAATTATAGTGCTACCTCAAAACCATCGAGAAAATGTCCTTAATGTTATCATAGATCTTTCCTTTTAACTTTAGAGCTTGGAAGTTACTAAAATTGTGCATGCCTTCCATGTTAGTAATAAAATTCTATAGGCACTGTGCGCAGCGAAGTATATTTTCGTTGCGAGCTAGGTCCACCGTTCAAGTATAAAAAATTATTACAGATTCCAGGTGACACTCTTTGCTTCCACGGAAAATGTTTGCTTTTCATCTATAAATGTACATCTTTGCATCACCACGACATTATGTTAGTCCATTTTCCTAGTGCATAGCTAGGAAAATCAAAATAGCAAGCCCACTCAGCAATGTTTAATCAATTTCAAGGTGATGTCTATCATATACATGCAGCAATTTTAGTGCTAACGGAAATCAATCGTGTAGTTGTGTCATTATGTTGTGTTTCATATCTCTCACTCTTTTACCTTAGATCTTGAAAGCTATTAGCAAATTACATGTGCTTTGCAGGTCAACAATAAAACTTTCTAGGTATTGTGTTCAATGGTGTATAGTTTTCTTGTGAGCTAGGTCCACTCTCCTAGTATGACAAAACCGTTGTATATTCTGTGTGACAAACTTTGCTTCCACGGCCAAACGGTTGATTTCCATATTTACATGTATAATATTGCATCACCTCGAAGAGCGTTCGTAAATTTCCTAATAATGCAAAACTAGGATAACTGAAAAGGTGAGCCCGCACAACAACGTTCAATTGGTTGAAAGTGATGTCTTGCCATATGAAACAATTTAGTGCTAGCGAGGAAACCGTCGAGAAGTTGTGTCGTCATGTTTTGTTTCATAACTCTAGATTTTTTTGACCTTAGGCCTTGAAAGTTAGTGGTAATTTACACATGTTTTGCAAGTCAGTGATAAAATTATCCAGGTATCATGCTCGAAGATGCCTAGTTTCTTTGCGAACTAGGTCCACTCTCAAGTATGAAAATACCTGTTGCAGATTCTGGGTGACAAGCATTGCTTCCACGACAGAACGGTCGATTTCCCATCTCTAAATGTACAATCTTTGCATCACGCGCGTTAGTCCATTCCTAATAATGCAAAACTAGGATAACTGAAGTGGCAAGTCTCGTCAACAACTTCCCGTCGTCTCGAAACAATGTCTTATCATATGAAGCAATTTAGCACTATCGAAGAAACCATCAAGTAGTGCCATTGTGTCAGTGTCATTGGTGTTATCCAAGCTATATTGTTTTAAACTTTACGCCTTGCAAGTTACCAACAAAACTGCATTTTCTTTGCAAGACAACAATAAAATTCTCCAAGTAATGTCCTCAAAGAAGTATTTTTTTTAGGCAAAGACAGTAGAACAATTGTTGTGCGTTATATTTTCATAAATCAAGGAAAAGTTTATACAAAGGCAAAAGGAAAAGAAAAGCAAAAGCAAACAAAGCTCACTAAGCTAACACAAGGCCTTGCTTGGGAATCACCATGGTAAACAGCCAGCGGACTAAAAATGAGACTCAATCTAGTCTATAAAAACTTGCTTGTATTTGAGCTTGATCTTGTGCTGAAGCAGAACTAGGTCTTTCTTGGGAAGAACTTTCCATGAATTGAGACTTGGATTAATGTGCCTGAAGAAGTATATTTTCCTTATGGCTAGATCCATTCTCCAAGTATGAAAATCCTTGTGGATTCTGGTGACAAGCTTTGCTTCCATGGCAAGACAGTATGTTTCCATATCTAGCTAATTGCACATATTTGCATCACCACGAAGTCACATTAGTCCATTTCCTAGTAATGCATAATTGGGACTATCAAATTGGCAAACCATTCAACAACACCACAGTTTGTAACATCTGAAAACTGTTAGTCACTCCCACAGGTTATTTAAATTTGACCATGCCCACAAAAAATATTAACATCTGAAAATCAAATTGGTCTCATGAGATTCTTTACAAAGTATATTTTCATACTATTTAGTAATGTAGACAAATTACATTTTTTTTATGAAAATGGTCAAACTTAAGGCCAACTCCAACGTGAAGACCCAAACGGACACGCTTTTCGTCCGTTTGAGTTGGTCAGATGGACACCAACATTCATTCTTATTTGCCGGCCCATAGGTGCGCCCAACACAACTGACACATCAGAAAATTGAAATTTAAAATATTTTACATTGCCACCAAAAGTGTCGGCCGTACATTAACTTAAACTAAAAAATGACATAAATAACTTAAACTAAATGGAACCCTAGATCTAGTCCTAGCTGTCGCTGTCGCTTGAAGTTGACGAAGGGCGGAGGCTACCACAGGAACGGCCACGAGACAAGTGGTGTTGGCGCATGAAGTGGTGCAGCGGGTGGCACCAGCTGCGGCTCCACCACCGTCTGATGTTCTGGTGCCCATGGCTCTACTCCCACCCAACTGTCTGAGGCCGACACCAACTCCGACGTGTAGGGCACTATGGTCGTCCACGACCACGAATTCCCCACAAATGCCTCAAATGGCACGGTCGGTTCCTCCTCCACCTCCCACTCCTCGCGCTCGGGAGGCGACATCGCCTGTGGGCTGATTAGGATAGTTGCATCACCATGCCCTCGTTCAGAAAGTTGTTCGAGCTCGTATAAGTCTATGGCCTTTTGAGTTCCTCGTCCTCCTCCTTGGCGATCTAGGAGGCCTTGTCGGACATAGCGGCTGGTGGCTGTGGACTGGGAGCACGCGCACACCCCGCCCGCCGCACGCGGGGGACTAGGAGGAAGCGCACGAGTGGGAGCACGGGTGCGAAGTACGACAGGCGCCACACGTCGTGCTCCTCACGGAACCAAGTGTCCCGAAACGATGATGAGACGGCGTATGTTGGGTCATAGCGAAGATCCTTGGGGAGCTGTCTTGGCGGCGGTGTACCTCCAGCAGACGCGCAACCGGTGGCCGGAACGGAAGGCACGGGCACCCTCTATGGGTTGAGGTGCCAGCCGCCCGAAAGGTGGATGTTAGGCCACGACACCAGGGTGGCCTCATCCCAATACCGTTGGACTGCTTGACGCCAATGCAGATACGCTGTCGTAGGCAGCGTCAGGGCGAAGCTTGTCGCAGCCCCTAGGAACCAGAGGATGAGCCGACCCTATGTCGTGCTTCCCAGGCTTCCCCAGGATCCACTTCCACGACATTTTGGCCGCATGGCGGGTGATGGTGGCTAGGGTTTGTCGACCGTCTGGGGGCATAAGAGAGGACGAAGACCAGGAAGTGCACTGGACGCCCCCTCGACTTGCACGTGTGGCACTAAAAAGGACTGGGTGGAGGTGGACTGGGTGGCTGACGTGTGGGTCCCTCCCACACGCGTGGATTAAATGGGACCGGTGGGTGGTGGTTGGGCGGGCGACGTGTGTGCCCAAAGTGGACACCAAAAGGACGTGTGGACGAAAATCAAGCACAAATTTGCGGCAGAGATGTGTCCAAACGAACATAAGACGGACAGATTTGTGTTTGTGGCCGCGTGTTAGACTGTGGTTTTTTATCTCTCGCATCTAGTGACACTAACAAATGAAATGGATCGCCGCGTTGAAGTTGGTCTAAATAAATTTGACTTTGACTTAGACCAAAGCTGAAACCTTAATCATTTTAATTATTTTGAGACGGAGGAGCATGATCCAAGTACTTTGTTCAAGGGCGAGAGAAGAAACGCAATAAAAAGACTGTGAAAACAAAAAAAATGCACAGGGCACATGCACGGATGCACCTCCCGCAGGAATCTGTCGGCACGAATCCTCGTTAGCGCGACGCTGGACCGCAGCCGTCCGATGCGGCCTGGGCGGGGCGGGACGGGCGGCGCAGCTGGGCCGGCACCGTCCCAGATATTCTAGGGGAGCAGAGCCCACGGCCTCCGTCTAGAAGGTTCCCGGCCGGTGCACGCTTTGTGACCGCGGACCTCCCACCCTCCGACGGGCATTGACCTCCGCCCCGCTGCTCGGGTGAAACCACAGCTGCTGCCACCGGCAGCATGAAGTTGCGGCCGTCACGCGTTCCACGTCGGCCGGTTTGGAGTGGAGTGGACGTGTGGATGGCCCGGCGGGTCACGCAGCACGTGCCGAAGCTGGACGGCGTCTCTCCCTCGTTGTTCTTTTTACCGGGTCTGGCCCGGATACTCTAACTCAGTTAGAGGTTTGAGTTAGAGGTTAGAGTTAGATTTTAATTCTAAATTAACCTCAAACTAACTCTAACTAAAAAGCTGTTTGGATGGTAGGGTTAGATTGACAATAAAATATTCTTTCTCAATCATTTGTTTACTTTGGACCTTGTTTGAATGGGAGGGGTAACTTTTTTTACTATTTTTTTAGTGAGACCAAGAGAACTAACCCAAATAAGCTCCTCTAGTATGGGCTAGTTTTTTGGGGTGGGTTAGATCCAACTAACCCAAACTAACCCATCATGTTTGGATATTTTTGGGTTATTTGAGGCCCAACTAACTAAAACTAACAACGTGTTTGGCAGCTTGAGGAATGGGCATGGGAGTTTTGGAGGGGAGTTGGCTGCGGATTAGACATGGGAAGTGGATTGTTAGTCCCAATCCCATGTTTGTGTGGGGTGGAGTTAGTCATGAGAATTTGACAGAAATTACATTCTGAACATATTTCTGAAGATACAAATGAATTAGTTGAACTGTACCTCTTGTTCTTTGCTTGAAATCTATGGAAGACAAAGTAAAAAGAATGAGTACTGCATGCCTTAATTAAACAACACTCGAATAGGAAGAAAAACAAAATTAGAAAGGAATAGATCTAGATCGATCTGTAGGAAAATCTACAAGAATCGTATTTTTTGGGCACAATCTGATGAGTTGAAGTTAATTGGTGCAAAAGAAGTAAGTTAATCCCATTATATGGTACGATCTGGATGAAATTTAGACAAGAAATCCGAATAGCAGAAGAAGAACGGGATTATCTGAGCTCTCTTCGCCCCTGCCGTCGCCTCTTCAGACAGGGAGGTGATTAGGGCTCGTAATTTTGTGGGGGAAACAACGATGCCCCACTAGAGGCTTATTTAGCACGCGATTTCCCGTGCATTAACAAAGATTTTCGTGCGTCTTTCTGGTTTCCATGGCTTACGGAGCTCAAGCAACGAACATGTCGATAGATTTTTTTCTCTCGCTTCCCATTCCCTCACTCAATTACCAGGCCCCCTCGAAGAGATAAGGAGTTGGACCCCGTTAAGACTACCCACAGGGAAGTAATATAGCAGAACATCACACTTATCTAGCAAAATAGATGATGTGGCATGTAATTAATGAAGAAAGAGAGTCATGCAGAACATAGCTAGCCATCGTAACATCACACATATCAAGAAAAGATAAGTCTACAACGTAATAAATGAAGTGATGCATGGCACAACATATATGTTACTACCTATTAGGAGGTAGAACATAGACTAGTAACATATGCATGTTACTAGTCTAAGTTACTACCCATTGTGACTAGTCTAACTCCTTTTCCCCTTCCCTCTTTAATTCCCCTGCCCTCCAGACAAACAAGAGACTTCAAGTCCCACGCCCCCCTAATTCCCATTCCCTAATACTAACTCCCCTGAAACAAACACGCTGTAACTCTAACATAGGGATCCAAACAGGGTCCATGTTGCTGCTGCTGCTTCGGTCATGTTTCACTTTTACACTTTTTACGTGAAAAATCATCTTCCGGTGCGACGGGTATGTACTTTACGCTGTCCAGTTGCCAGTCTAGTGGCTCTCCCGAGTTGGTGAGGCTTCGCTTTCTGCCGGCTCTCCAATTTGTTTTCTTGCTAGTAAAAGTTCAGCCGAGCCGTTTTCTTCCTATTGTTGTCCCGCGATCCGGCAAGATTCAGGAATCACGGCTGAAGTTGATGCATGGGGGAGAGAAGGACATTCTTTTTTAAGTTTTTCCAGTGAAAATTCCGGTAAAATCATTTCTAGCCATTGCACCCAGAAAGGCGCAATATACAGTATCTTAGTTCGGCTGCTTCATCTACTGTCGCCGTATCGATCGGCATATGCTCTGCTGAGCTGCATACTTTGACACGTTCGACCGACCAAGCTCTATGTAACCTGTACCAGTGTACCACTCCGTCCGTCTCATAATATAAAATCTTTTTACAAGCTAACATAGCTTAATTAAAGAAACATCTTACATTGCGGGATGGAGAAAGTACTAAAGTACTCTCTTCGATTCATAATAAGTGTCGTAGTTTTGAATTAATCTTAGTTCAAGGTTTATTCAAAACTCCGACACTTATTTGAGATCGGAGGGAGTGCTATTTTCGATTCGATCATTGTGTCGATGATAAGTATACAAGTACCGATGCACCGACTGTAGCGATCGAACCGTCCGGAGGGAGAGGCATAGGTGGCATGCGATCCGACACAGACATGCACACCACACCCACCAACACACCGACTGTAGCGACCGAACCAGCCCGGCAGAGGCAAGACACCGGCAGGCGGGTCCAGCTATTCCATCGCGTACAGGCACGGGCATGACACAAGCCGGCATACGACAATGGCCCTGACAGCGCCCGCAGTTCACCCGTCATTGACCACCGGCGCATGTCGCCTTGATCGCCATGGAGGGCGTGGGTGCTGCTCGAGCCAACACACTACACTGCCGACTGTACTGACCGAACCAGCCGGCAAGGGCGAATTCATCGACAGGTGGGCCTGGCCAGGCTCTTGCACACACGTGGGGGCGCGGTGAAGTCCGTTGCATGACGGCGGCCCCGGATGCGACCTCCATCCACCCGTCATGGACGTCCCAGCCGGGTGCCTGGGTTCGAGGCATCTAGGCGGATCGGATGCCACTCGAGCCCGATGCCGTCCTATGGTGGTGGCCCCGGGCACGCCCCGAGGTCCACTGGTCATGGACCCTCCAGCTTGGTCGCCCGGTGTTATGGAATTAACACGTCAGATGTCCTCATAAAAGGACTTTGTCGTGGAGCCATCGCAATGGGTTAGCTTGAAGGGGTTAAACCGGACAAGGGACACGAGATTTTATACTAGTTCGGCCCCTTCGATGAAGGTAAAAGCCTACGTCTAGTTGTGATGGGATTGATTGGGTTTCGATGACCACGGAGCAAATACGCTTGCCTGAGTCTCGAGTTGTTCTTTGTTGTCCCTGAACCGCCGCCGGGTCGTCCCTTTATATACACAGGTTGACGCCCGGCCGGTCTACAGAGCCCCGAGGTTGACTCATACAAAGTGTCTGGCTCGGTCTCTCCTTTCGTAACTTATATTACAAGTTACATAGTCATGGCGGTTTACCATTATGGGCCCTAATCCGCCTTTGGGCTTCGGGCCTCTAAGCTTCATTTAGTAAAGCGCCATCTTCTGGATCTTCATGGGCTTCAGCATAGTCGAGGGTGAACCGGGCCCTCCTGGCTGGTTTACACTCAGTAACTATATCCCCAACATTAGGCCCCAGATTGATTTGAACTTGTTCATGTCAATCTTCAATACTTCAAAGATATCTTGTAGGTGTCCTCTTGTATTTTCGTAAACCGCCATATTGTCTTCTCCTGTAAATTTTGTAAAACCGCCGTGACATCATCTTCGAACACAAAGAACGGTCCATCATGACATCATCTCTGTATTAAAAGATTAAAAGATTCCTTCACTTAATGGTTATCCCGAAAATCGAGGCGACAGCGCACCTATTCTCGCCGCTTCTGTGCTTCTTGATTCTCGCTACCGCCACTTATTCTTTCCTCTATAAATAAGGCCCGAGGGCCCTTCTTTTCCCCTTCAGGTTTTCTTCTTCCTCGCGACGCCTAAGCTCTGAAGCTCCGCCGTCCGCGACCCTTGAGAACTGCATCGACAAAGGCTGCTGCATCAACCTGAAATGGATCAGAAACTCGTCGCACCCCTCCGCAGTAAATCTGCAGTGGTAAGTTTCCTCTTTCCTTCATCGTTAGATCTGTGTTTAGAGTTCGCGAGTTCATCTGTACAGTTCTTCGTTCTTCCTCCTCAATTCTTCGTCCTTCCTTCTTCCGTAGTAGTTTTGATCCAATAGCAGTGTAGATCTCATGCGGTAGTTACTCCGCATCCGTTTTTAATGCTAGCAGATCTTCCCTTTCTTCTGTAGAGTACACAACCTTCCCTGTTCTTCTTAGCGCCTTTAGAGATCACAGAAAAAATTTCTTTACGGATGTGCGGTAGATCCAAATAAATTTGATCATTGTGTGAAACCTGTTTCTGTCAACACTTAGCAGAAATTTTGAATCCTGGCCCTTCTGCCTATGGGCGGTTTAACTTTTGATAGCCAATCCGTCATATATCATTAGCCCTCTCTTAAACCGCCAACTGAACCTTGCATAGTAATTTTCCGGTTTATCACTGAATTGTACACTTTAAACCGTTAAATTGTAAACCGACATTTATTTTCCTTTCAGTTCCCCTCTTTCGAGATGACCAAACAATTCTCTACTTGTAATTGGGTTCCGTCCCGGATCACGGAAACACAAATCAATGGTTATGTCACCACGGGCGCTTTAGCCTCAAAAAGGTTTCTCCATTGGCGAGTTCCAAAATCAGAATGTCCACCTGAACCTCAAGATGGAGAGGTGATTGTATTCATGCAACACTTAGACCGGGGATTCAGTCCGCCCGGATCAAAAAATTTCCGGAATGTCCTCGCAAGCTTCCAACTCCATCCGCAAGATATTGGTCCAAACTCTGTGTCCAATATATGCAACTTTCAAGTATTCTGCGAAGTCTATCTTCAAGAAGAGCCAACCGTGGAGCTGTTTCGGGACTTCTTTCATCTGAACCGCCGTACAAAATTTTCAGACGGTCCCAACACAGAACTTGGTGGTGTTTCAATTCAGAAAAGGAAAGAAGTTGACTTCCCTCATGCAAAACATCATAGCCATCCTAAAGATTGGAACCAGACCTGGTTTTACTGCCGGAACACTGCCCTTGATGGAGAAAATCCTTTGCCGGGTTATCGCCCTCACCGGCTTAGCAACGGCCACCCATTATCTTCACGCTTGACCGCCGCAAAATGGAAGAACTTTGCACCTCAACTTGCCAAGCTCCGGGCTCTGATGGCCAACGGTTTGACTGGCATTGATCTTGTCCGCTGCTGGGTTTCTTGGGGCATTTTACCTTTAAGCCGCTGCCCCAGATTGATGTCAAAGACCCTCAACGATATCACGAAATAGTAATGACCGATCTTGAAGTTACTAAATCGGTGAAGAAAATGCTTGATGAACCGATCTCTGCATGCAGCCAAACGGGTTGGCTCCGTTTTGCGTCTCCAATAAACCGCCAGCGGTAAAGTTCATCTGAATACTTTACTGTTTTGCCTCCGTATTAACTGTGTACTAACCTTTCCTTGTCTTAATTTCAGGCTAACAACTCCTTTTGGAAACGGACTAAACCGGCCCGGGCTCCTCGTGCAAAGACCAAGGCCACCAAGAAAACTGGCAAGAAGAAAACCACCGAGTCTTCTGATCCGCCAGAAGATGAGGAATCAGACGCTGAGGTAGAACTTGACTCACTTGGTTCCTTTTTCGTACATCTTATTGACAATGACTATTCCCAGGACGATGCTGAGGCCAGCCATGCAGAACATGTTGAGGTAATCCTTCTTTCTTCCGATTCAGATCTTGTACCGCTTCAAAGAATTCGTTGCACAGTCCGGAAAGTCAAACAATCTCACCCCCTTGCTCATTTGGACCCAAAATTTTCTTTGAAGACAAAGCAAGTTGAAGAGCGTCGCAGAACCTGGCATAGTGGTCAACAAATCACTTCGTCCGGTTTAGCCGATATGCCAACCCGGAAACGTCGTCCAGAGGTGACTTGTTCTCCTGAAAAACGTTATCTTTTGAAAGGTTTCTTCCGATGCCCTCTCAATCCGTTTGACCCGAATTACCAGGCTTCTTCCAACCCGTCTGGCGGTTCATCAACCACTCAACTGCCTCCTCTCAAAGTCGTCATTGGGTAAGTATATTACTCCTCAATTTGTTTCTTTATGTGTCGGTTTATCATTATTCTAATCCTTTTGATGTTGTAGCGCCAAGTCTCGATGAAGCAAGAAAGCCAAGACCAGCGACCCTACTGATGATGTTGATCCGGAGAAGACTCCAGAGCATCATGGTGAAGATCCTGAAATTGCCATAGACAGCTCTGCTGGGCAAAACCAAGAGGCTGATGCTAACCCACCAGAGGTTGAACCGAATGTAGAGGTTGATTCTTCACATCCTTCTGCTCCTCCAAGTCCCACTGTTGAACAGCGAGATTCAACTGCGGATCTGCCAAGCCCTGCCAACAAACCGCCGAGCCCTGCTGCCAAAGCGCCAAGCCCCGTGAATGTCAATCCATCAAGCTCGGCCAAAGATGATGATGTTGTTGTTACTGGCATTGGGTATACCGCCCCTGGTAATCCGGTTGCTCTATCAAAGCATACCGCCAAGGATGAATTCACTGCTATGAGCAAGGGAAGGGAAGACCGACTTGTCACTTATGTCGATCTCTCGCCAAGACCTTCACTCCGCTTGAACCGCTTTACACCACCGTGATTATGAAGCTGGTTTAGTAAACCTGATGAAGGAGTGCTACGAGGTAAACAATTTGATCTTTGTTCTGACCTTCATTGTATTGTAGTTTAAGGGCCGGTTTGTCTTTAGAAAGTCAAACCGACTTTGTATACTCCATAATCGCATTTTATGAAACTTCCTTGTGTATTTCGTCAAACACACATTAGCCCCCAAGTGCCATGATTAAAACTTGTATTAATCCTTGGGACTTCAATAATCAGCGTAAAAATGATCCGATTAGCCCCAAGTGCCAAGTGTATAACTGGTTATATGCTTGGGACTTTGACAAAGATATTGACATGCTCTTCTCATCAAGGCAGAGTGAGATAAACCAACAAGTCTCGCAAATTGTCGACCTTCAAGAAAATCTGAAATCCCAACAAGCGTAAACCACCAAGGCCAAGGATGAATTAAAACCGCCTTAACCACCATGGAGCAGCTCAAGGAATGGTTCAAGTCTAAGCAGCCAACCGATACCGAAAAGGCCGGATTGTCAAGCGGGCGTAAGACGCTGAATCAGCTCTTAAACCGTGATGAAGAGCTTATCGATTAAAGCGCCAAGTCAATGCCATGACCTCTCGCAATATTTGGTAAGCACTGCTTGCCAAGGCTTTATGAATATTTCGCTTTGAAATTTCTCCGGTTTAACATGAACTTTTAAACCTCTATAGGTAGTTGCATTGCTCATCCGGGTTCGATATGCGGAAGAAACTCAAGGTCGCAGATACGCTGATTGAACACCAGTATACCGGCGTCCAACGGGTTATTCGCGCCACTTATGACAATGCGGCTCCAACACCGATCAAGGACACGCTGGACCGCTATCTATGACGCCAAATACAGATAGAAGAGTTAAAGCGACCCGCTGCCTGGGCTAGCACTTTATTAGCACTGACTCGAGCCAAGGCATGGATAGCTGATCTTGATCCGGCTGATATAGCCAAGGGCTTCCCCAGTGAACAAGAAAACGGTGAAGTATTTGACAACGATGCCCTCAAACAGGTAACAAAGGAGATGCGTCCTCTGGCGAGTCATTTGGCAGAAGAGGCTAACCTGACGGTTCACCGATCCTTCTATGACGCAAACAACAAACGGGTTGAAGTTGTTATTCCTGAAGTGTAGAACCTTGTTCCACCAATCCGTAAGCACACTTACGCCCCTGACGTTGATCCGGCTGAGCTTATAAGTGAAGAGGCTGTCTTTCAGGCCTTAACCCGGATTGACTGGACACCAATGACTTCCAGCCATTGGATGGGGAGGAGGAGGCTGAACCGACGCCAGATGACCCATCTACTTCACATCAACCCGGCGATGAAGCTTAATCCGTTAATCCGTTGATATGTCGAAATCGTCTGCTAGAAACAATTCCATATTTTGGGCCTCTGAGTGCCTTGTAATAGGGTAGCAAAAACTATTTTGATCTGCTGCCATCGTGTAGAAGATACTTTATGTGATCCGCCATGCTAATTTCAATGTTGGTTCATATGTCATAGTATGCAATCCCTATGTCTGCATAAAATGAAATTGTCCTGGCGGTTTACCGCCGGACGGGTCATAATGCCCAAGATAATGGCCTGATCGATAATCAAACCGTAAAAATATGAAATGATGCATACCTGTGATGTAATATCACTTTAGTTGGCTGATCAACTTTGTAATAAGGGTGACAACCCAAATCTGTAATCTTGTATAACTCCATCATGTACTGATGTCGTATAGTAAGTCATACCGGGTGATGATACACACCAGATGATCAAAGCTGGCGACAGGTAGTCAAAGCCAGGCCGGGTTAAGAATAAGGTCTGTCAACGTGTAGTTGCAAACCAATCCGGTTTAAGAAATACCGGGCTAATAAGATGACTGACCAGGCCAAGAAAAATCGGTTTAACATAAAATTCAGCAAAATGCAAATAAAACCGTGTAGTCGAGGCTTTTTGAGGGCTGCCAGGACCAAATTCGAGGCTTTTTGTGGGCTGCCAGGCCGCTGAGTTGAACCATTTAACAAAGCCTTTTAAGATGGACCTCCAACTAACCAATCACCGTTTTAACTTTGACAAGTGCAGGGTCTCAATGAGAGTAATCACAAACGCTCGAGGGCGTGCTAGGATGACCTCGGATAGGAGTGTCTTACTTGATGAAGGCAGTTAACCCGGGTTTTAGGTAAATATACCAGCTTCCATGCCGTGGGTCGATACCACTACAAGGGTCCATTCAAACTCCTTGGTATTTGACACAAGGAGCCCCTCATAACGTGATGAGCTATGCTCATTGGGTGCCTATGTTTGAGTTGTGCATAGCAGCCGACTCTCTTTGGCCCCTTGGGTGTGAAGCTCCCAAGCTATGTTGTGGCGTGATAGCCGGTTTAATGTGTAGTACTCGCTTTGTCACCAAGCCCCATGTAACTCAAAGGATATTTGAGAAAAAACAGCAGAGGCCCCACTTAGAGCAAGGATGTTGATTTATTTATTGATCATAATATATACATTGTCGAAATATGTACATAAGAAGAGCCTATGGCTCAAGTGTAATAAGGCCGAAGGAGAGCTATGTTCCATGGTCGCCGGGTCTCCTCCTCAGAGTTGCGTGAGTTGTCTCGAACGCCAATGAGGTAGTATGATCCGCAGTGCATTCTGTCGACCACAAAGGGTCCTTCCCAAGGCGGGATAACTTGTGCATGTCGGTCCGATCTCGATGAGCCGAGCACCAAGTCACCTTCTTGAAAGGTTCTTGTCTTAACCCGCGGCTGTGATAACGTCAGAGGTCTTGTTGATAAACCGCCGATCGAGCTGAGCCATATCCCTCATCTAACAGTCCAAGGCCTCTTTGCGAGCTTGCTCGTTGTCCGCTTCAACATAATTAGCAACCCGGGCGTAGTCATGGCGATATCACTTGGGAGAACTGCTCGCCTCAGATACCATAAAGAAAGGCGTAACCTGTTGAGCGATTGGGGTGGTGTTGATACTCCACAACACGTAGGTAATTCTTCCACCCAACAACCCGCTTCCGCTTCAAGGGAATCATGAGCCGGGGTTTAAGACCCTTCAAAATTTCTTGATTAGCTCGCTCCGCTTGACCATTGGATTGAGGGTGCGCCACAGATGCTAGGTCAAGCCGGATGTGCTCTCTCTGACAGAAATCCTCCATCTCACCTTTGGAAAGGTTGGTACCATTATCCGTGATGATACTGTGTGGAAAGCCAAAACGGAAGATAATCTTTTTGAGAAATTGAACCGCCGTAGCTGCATCACACTTGCTAACAGGCTCCGCTTCAACCCACTTGGTGAATTTATCAACTGCCACCAACAGGTGGGTCTTCTTGTCCTAGGAACGTTTAAAGGGTCCCACCATATCAAGCCCCCAAGTAGCAAAAGGCCAAGTGATAGGAATCATCCGTAGCTCCCGAGCCGAACATGAGCTCACAGTGAAAGTTTTTGACAAGCATCACATCGCTTACCAGATCCTCCGATCAGCATGAGTCACAACCAAGAAACCCATGACGAAAAGCTTTTGCAACTGTGGACTTTGAACCGCATGATGACCACAATCCCTTCATGAATTTCCCGAGGATCTCTTGGCCTTCTTCCGAGAAACACAACGCTGAATACGCCAAACGCTACAATGTGTAACTCGCCATTATGAATAACCATGGACTTGGATCGCCGGACTATCTGTCAAGCCAGGACTTTATCATTTGGTAGCTCGCCCCGGTTCATATACGCCAGATATGGAACCGTCCAATCCGGTACAATGTGTAAAGCCGCCACCAACTGAGCCTCTGGATCAGGAACAGCCAAATCCTCTTTTGTAAGCAACTTAACAGACGGGTTATGCAAGATATCTAAAAAGGTATTAGAAGGTACCGGTTTACGCTGAGATCCAAGCCGACTTAAAGCGTCTTTTGCTTCGTTTTTGCGCCGATCGATATGCTCGACCTGATACCCTTTGAAGTGACCCGCCACAATATCCACCTCACGCCTGTAAGCCGCCATGAGTGGATCCTTAGAATCCCAAGTACCAGAAACTTGCTGAGCCACCAGATTAGAATCTCCGAAACACTGAACTCGACTTAAGTTAATATCTTTGGCCACACGGAGACCATGGAGTAAAGCTTCGTACTCAGCTGCATTGTTAGTACAAGGAAACATCAAGCGGAGGACATAGCAAATTTTATCACCTTGAGGGGAAGTAAGGACAACTCCAGCCCCCGAGCCTTCCAACTGCCTGGATCCATCAAAATGAATAGTCCAGTACGTATTATCCGGTTTGTCTTCTGGTGCTTGCAACTCTGCCCAGTCATTGATAAAATCCACAAGGCCTTGAGATTTGATGGCTGTTCGAGGTACATACTTTAAACTATGTGGACCAAGTTCTATTGCCCACTTTGCAACCCGGCCAGTTGCTTCCCTATTTTGAATTATATCGCCCAAAGGAGCAGAACTAACCACTGTGATGGGATGGCCTTGAAAATATTGCTTGAGTTTTCGACTGGCCATAAAAACCCCGTACACCAACTTCTGCCAATGTGGATAGCGTTGTTTTGACTCGATCAGGACTTCACTAATGTAGTATACAGGTCGTTGAAACCGATATTCCTTCCCAGCTTCTTTACGCTCAACCACAATTGCCACACTGACCGCTCGGGCATTGGCAGCCATGTATAACAGCAAAGGCTCCTTATCAACTGGGGCTGCAAGAACCGCGGTTCAACCAATCGCCACTTTAGCTCCTCAAAAGTCAGACATGCATCACCTGCATAAAATCATCCGCCTTTTTCAACATCCGATACAAAGGAATTGCCTTCTCTCCCAAACGATCGATAAACCGCTAAGGGCTGCAATCCCACCTGCTAGACGCCGACATCATTGATACACTTCGCTTGGCCAGGGATGTGATTGCTTTAATCTTTTCCGGATTAGCCTCAATGCCCCCGTTGGACACAAGAAAACCGAGAAGCTTGTTCGCCGAACACCAAAGACACATTTATCCGGATTAAGCATCATCTTGTAAACCCAAGATTGTCAAACGCCTCCTTGAGATCATCTATCAACGCCTCCTTTTTCTGGATTTTACCACAATGTCATCCACATAGGCATGAACATTACGCCTAATCTGCGGTGAAGGCAATTTCGCACACAACGCCGATAAGTTGCTCTGGCACTCTTGAGCCCAAAGGGCATAGAAACATAGCAGAAGGCTCCAAAGGGAGTGATGAAGGCTGTCTTCTCCTGGTCCTTAACTGCCATCTTGATCTGATGATCTCATGAATAAGCATCCAAAAAACTCAGGCGCTCACAACCCGCCGTCGCATCAATGATCTGATCAATACGCGGGAGAGCAAAGGGATCGGCCGGGCAAGCCTTATTCAAGTCCGTGTAGTCTACACACATACACCAGGTGCCATTTTTCTTAAGAACAAGCAACGAATTAGCCAACCATTCAGGATGAAACACTTCGACTATAAACCCAAAGAGCCAACAAACCGGCTACCTCTTCACCAATTGCTTTATGCGCTTTTTTTCATTAAAGCGACGAAGAAATTGCTTGACCGGTTTAAACTTTGGATCAATATTAAGAGTGTGCTCACGAAGTTCCCTCAGTACACCGCATGTCAAGGCTTCCATGCAAAATGTCCCGTTCTCACGGATGAACTCGATGAGCGCTTCCTATTTCGGATCCAGATTCGTACCGATGCCGAATCGCTTGGACGAATCGCCGATTACGAAGTCAACAAGCTTAGTCTCACACCGGTTTGAAATGCAGGGTTGGGTCATGCTCTGGTGGGCTTCTTCAGAGGGGTCATATCTGCCGGATCAACATTTTCCTTATAAAACTTTAGCTCCTCTGTAGCACAAACCGACTAAGCATAAGCCGCATCACTTTCCTCGCAATCCAAAGTAATTTTTCGACTTCCATGAACCGTGATAGTCCCTTTATGACCCGACATCTTGAGTTGTAAGTAAATATAACAAGGCCTTGCCATGAATTTTGCATAAGCCGGTCGCCCAAACAGTGCGTGATACGGGCTCTGGATTCTCACCACCTCAAAGGTCAATGTCTCAGACCGGGAATCATGTTCATCACCGAACACAACTTCCAAAGCGATCTTACCTACAGGATGTGCCGATTTACCTGGTACCACACCATGAAAAACAGTGTTGGACGGTTTAAGACTCTTGTCTGTCAACCCCATGCGACGGAAGGTCTCATAATACAGAATGTTGATACTGCTTCCTCCATCCATGAGTACCTTGGTGAACTTATAGCCTCCCACCTGAGGCGCCACCACCAAAGCCAGCTGACCCGGATTGTCAACCCGGGGCGGATGATCCTCTCTACTCCACACAATAGGCTGTTCGAACCACCGCAGATAACGTGGAACGGCCGGTTCAACAGTATTGACTGCCCTCTTGTGAAGCTTCTGATCACGCTTGCACAAACTAGTGGTGAATACATGATACTGCCCACCATTCAACTCTTGGGTGACTCGTAACCCGATCCGCCGCTGATTCCTTGATTATTCTGCTGGTTATTACCACCTTGGTTGTTCTCGTTGCCTCGATTATTCGAAACCCGTAGTTTGAACAGCCGCCACCATGAAAACTCGACCTGAATCACCGACGGACCCTGATCATACCGGAAAAGATCAGAGTTTTTGAACTCCTTCATAATGTTACAATCCTTCCAGAGATGTGTTGCGGGAGCCTCCTAGGTCCCATGCTTTGGACATGGCTGATTCAACAAGCGCTCCAGATTCATCGCCCCGCCGCGCTGGGGCGGTTTACCTTTACGACGCTGCACATTAGCGTTAGCCACAAAATCTGAATCCGCTTTACGCTTACCATTATTCCCATGGCCTCCTTGGTTGTGCTGCTGTCCCTTTGCACCGCCATTCTTCTTTCCCTTCTCCGGTTTCTCATTATCAGAATCGGGATCCTTGGTATTATCGAATCGCATACATGACCAAGGCCGCCATGAGGGTTCCCATGTCGCTGCAAAGGGCGCTTGAGCCGCCCCAACTTCATCTTCAGTGATTTAAACCGCAATTGCACTCAAAGGTTATAATCGCCGACCAGCGTTAATCCGTTGGACGAGTGCAAAACTTCAAACCCGGCGCACTCCAATGAGTTGTTGACTGTTTTCCTTGAACACAAGCATCCAGATCCACAATGGACATGGGTTGTTTGCATGTGTCTTTGAAATTGGCTATAAACCGGCCTTCAATCGATCCCATGACTCGATGGAATTAGTCGGCAGATTTTCCAACCAAGCACGGGTTGTTCCTTCCAACATCATCGTGAAGTACTTTGCACGCACCGCCCATCTACATCCAGATTCCATTTCCATCTCATAACTCTCAACCCACGCCTCGTGGCTGATCCGCCGTAGTTAGGTACTTTACGTGACCCTTGAAATCTTTGGGCAGACGACATTACGGAGAGCCGGAATGAGGCACGACACTCCCCAGGAACTGAAGGCAAGCCCGGTGCCTCGGTCAACTGACGCTGCTGGCTGAACCGGGGCGGGTTGATAACGACCCAAAGTGGCATCCCTTCGTGCCCTGCCATGATCCACCACATCTTGAGCATTACGATGCCGCGCGCTGCTAGATACTTCCGGTTCATCATACGCCTGCTATAGCTTGGGCTCGGACGAGGAGTTGAATGAATTTTTCTATCCCGACTATATGAGTAAGCCTGCTGTTGTACCACGGTGGTTTGAAGAAGGTCTCTCACCCGCTGCGTTTCAATTGCTGCTATTGAATCGCCCTCCATCGGAATGGCTGCCAGGCGTGACGCTGCGGCAATCATGTTATCTAGTGGGCTCGAGAAGTGACCCGATGGTGTAGACACGTATTGCGCGGTTATCTGCTCGCCGGGTGGCTCATTATCCGTAGTTGATTCGAGCTGTCCTAGGCGATCATCCGGTTTGCGCCGCCGGATTGCTCGCCCAAAGGCTCGGGCGCTTGAAAGAGATTTAACCTTCAGAACCGGGCGCGCACGAGACCGTACTTCCTTCAGATTACATCCTCTCGATGCGGTCCGATCCAGATGAGCTGGTAATTCTGCGCATGTATCCGCCAGGATCGGGCATCTAAAGCGGCCCGTTCTTCAGCCATCCTAGTATCCTCAGCTGCCAGGTCCTCCTTAGCCTGTGCTATTTGGTCCTTCAGCTTCGCAACGTCTGCATTGTGCTGATCCTACATCTCCGGGGTGACTGCCATGGTTAACAAGGTCGCCTAGGCATCCATCAATCCGGAGAGGACTTGAGCCGGTCGGCGCGCCGAGACTCCTGCTGCGGCTGCTGATCCGGTGTTCATTGCTGCGGTAGATGAAGACTGCAACGTGGGCTGTGTTCCGGCCATGTAAACGGCAACCCGACTTGGCGGTTCAAGGAGGTTCGGAATATTGTTGCCATCGGAATATCCTTCGAACACACCGCTATGAATCTGGTACAAGGACTCAGTTTCACGAGTGGATGATTCGCCATCGGAATATACGGCCGTCTCGCCTTCAGACACCGGTTCAGATCCGATCCCATGGACACATCCTATGAACGCACGTTTCATGGCGGGCTTAACCCGGGCTCGACTCGCACGCTGAGCCGTCTCGACGAGGTCGGTGCAGATGTCCGGCTCAGGGCTTGGTTCGCCGACCTTGCCGATGAAGACATGAATTCCGCCGAAGGGGACCCGGTACCCGTACTCGATCGAGCCGGCCTCGGGGCCCCATCCTTCGCTGTTGATGTAGAGCTTGCCGCGACGACTCTTGGTCATCCGGATGAGCATGTACCCCTTAAGCCCTTCAGAGCAGCCCTTCAAGAACTCGACACCATCGTGCGATAGCCCCACGGTGGGCGCCAACTGTCGTGGAATTAAAACGTCAGATGTCCTCATAAAAGGGTTTAGTCGCGGAGCCATCGCAACGGGTTAGCTTGAAGGGGTTAAACCGGAAAAGGGACACGAGAGTTTATACTAGTTCGGCCCCTTCGATGAAGGTAAAAGCCTACGTCTAGTTGTGATGGGATTGATTGGGTTTCGATGACCAGGGAGCAAATACGCTTGCCTAAGTCTCGAGTTGTTGTCTGTTGTCCCTGAACCGCCGCCGGGTCGTCCCTTTATATACACAGGTTGACGCCCGGCCGGTCTGCAGAGCCCCGAGGCTGACTCATACAAAGTGTCCGCCTCGGTCTCTCCTTTCCTAACTTATATTACAAGTTACATAGTCATGGCGGTTTACCATTATGGGCCCTAATCTGCCTTTGGGCTTCGGGCCTCTAAGCTTCATTTAGTAAAGCGCCATCTTTTGGATCTTCATGGGCTTCAGCATTGTCGAGGGTGAACCAGGCCCTCTTGGCCTGTTTACACTCAGTAGCTATATCCCCAACACCCGGGTCGGAGCCGCCCGGGCAGATCGACTCGTAGCCGCCCCAAGAGGCTCTCGCGGCAAGCCCCCGACAATGGACGATTGGAGGCTCTCTTTGCCTACGAGGCACCCTGGGAGGCGAGTACACCAGCATCCTTTAAAGGAGTAATGATTTTCAGTTACTTGTGATGGACTCTTACTTCTATGTGTATATGCACCTCATAAAATCAAGATGACATTGTTCTTACAAGCTGCAACGCTTGCTGAGGGACAAGCAAGATTTAATTTAAGCGGAGTTGACGAGTCCAAATTATGTGATAGTTTTATCCCCGTTTTCTGCCCACATGGTAGGATTGTAGGTTATATCGCGTTTGCACTTCTTTTGTCCATTTTCCCCATGATGTTATTTTGGGAAGTCTTCAGAGTTTTGAAGGAAATATGCCCTAGAGGCAATAATAAAGTTATTATTTATTTCCTTATATCATGATAAATGTTTATTATTCATGCTAGAATTGTATTAACCGGAAACATAATACATGTGTGAATACATAGACAAACATAGTGTTACTAGTATGCCTCTACATGACTAGCTCGTTTATCAAAGATGGTTATGTTTCCTAGCCATGGACAAAAGAGTTGTCATTTGATTAATGAGATCACATCATTAGGAGAATGATGTGATTGACTTGACCCATTCCGTTAGCCTAGCACTTGATCGTTTAGTATGTTGCTATTGCTTTCTTCATGACTTATACATGTTCATGTAACTATGAGATTATGCAACTCCCGTTTACCGGAGGAACACTTTGTGTGCTATCAAACGTCACAACGTAACTGGGTGATTATAAAGGAGCTCTATAGGTGCCTCCGAAGGTACATGTTGGGTTGGCGTATTTTGAGATTAGGTTTTGTCACTCCAATTGTCGGAGAGGTATCTCTGGGCCCTCTCGGTAATGCACATCACTATAAGCCTTGCAAGCAATGTAGCTAATGAGTTAGTTACGGGATGATGTATTAC
>JAHHZJ010003126.1:0-75516 GCA_021437245.1 Aegilops speltoides | reverse complement strand
GGCGGTGCCATGGGGATGGCGAGTAGCCGAGATGGAGAGAAAGGAGTAGCAGGAAGGAATGGACTGAAAGGGCTCACGCTGTTCCGTACTTATAGCCGGAGAAGGCCAACCGCCGGCCTCCACGATCGTAGGTAATCATGACCCATTTTTGCATGCAGGGACTTTTCAAGTCATGCGATTGCTGAGGCATCGTGGGGAAGCGGACACACCCACGTCCAATCAATCGCCACGCGGCGCCCACGGCCACAGGCTATTGGGGCCAGCGGCGCTTCACACTTGCCCCTTCGCTTCTCTGGTAAGCCAAGTCCGGGCGCGCCTTGGGCCCGAGGGCTACTGTCGGCGTTCTGGGCATGCGGGTCCCCAGACTTGCCTGCCTGCGGCCTGCAGCGTGGCTCAAGTAGGGGCCCAGTGCAGCCCAACTTCATCATCTCAATCTCAAGACCCTCGCGAGGGGCCAAACCTTGCGGGGCGGACGACAGAAGCTTCCTCAGGAGCAGCCTCGCCAGGCAGGCTCGCGAGGAGGAAGAGAGATCAAGGCAGGGTACCTCGCGAGGTGCCCATGACGCAAGCCATGACGATCGAGACCAGGCGGGCGCCAGGCGGGCGCCGGCCTGTGCAGTGTCCTTGTTTCCCCTTCGGTGCAAAGGGGGCAATCACAGGCCGAGGCATCAGGCAAAGGTTACCGTTTCGGTGCAACAAGACCAAGAGCAGCAGAGCGGTAGGATGGAGGTCACCATGGAGCCCACGATGGCGTCACCACCAGAGTCTTTGGCAGACGAAGACAAACCTTAGTTAGGATAAGTGTACTAGATGTTCCCCTTCAAAATGGCCAATTGTTGGCGCCCTTCCCGCTCATTATTTGGAAAGAGGCCCAGGGCCTCCCTCTATAAATAGAGCTAGCCACCAGAGGGGGGGGGACATCTAGATCCCGGGTAGACTAGGGAGAGAGGTGATTGAACTCACCAAGTAGTTCATCGCACAAGCCCAAGAACAGCCCCTCGCGAGGTAGTTCTTCCTTTGTATTGTTCATCATCAGCCCCTGAGGCAATCCACAACACCACACACTGTAGTAGGGTATTACACCACAATGGTGGCCTGAACAAGTATAAATTTCGTGTCCCTTGTGTGTTCTTCCTTCTAGCTTAGATTCCTTGCGAGCCTTTGAGGCGTGAGTTGGTAGGAGAAGAGATCTTCGCGCGCACCCCAGAGTTCGAACCTCAAGGATCTGCCGGAGCCCGAAATCCGACACGCGCAAAGGCCAGAGGCGTTCCTGAGACGCGGCTCGGTTGAGCCCTGGCACGTCGATGCAGACGCGCAGCCCACCATCATCGCCTGGATGGGGGGCTACGGCGGGCAAGCGGCGGCTGCCGCGCATGACTCTTGACTCCTGTAGCTCCTGAGTGTTTCTCGTGATGAACTCCTGATGGTTTGGCCCTCCTTGCCTCATACCTTCCTGAGGGACATGCGCTTTGAAGCACGCTTCCAAGTGGTGCCCGAGCGCCTCCCTCGTGACCTTGGCAAGGTCGGTGGCCCTCCAGGAGAGAGCCCCCGAGCGCTGCCCGAGGAGGGCGCTGGGCGCGCCTTCCTATGCGACAGAGGGTGGCGCCCCTTGAACGGGCACGGATCCTGGCGCAACGCCTCTGGAGGTGCCTGCCTCCTGATGGTTTGGGCCAGGTGAAGTCTTCTTCTTCTTAGGGACTGCCTTGGCAAGGCTCCCGCTCCTGTGATCTGGGTCTTCGATTGCAGCAGCTTGGAAGGCACACTCAAGAGAACACACTGCATCCTTTTCCTCACAAGGGACTGTGATGACTCCACCACTTCATGGCATCTTGTAGACATTGTAGCCATGGTGAGTCACTGCCATGAACTTGGCCAGGGCTGGGTACCCTAGGATGGCATTGTATGGGCAGGCGAATGTGGGCGACGTCGAAGTCAATGACCTCGGTGCGGTAGTTGTTGCGCTGCCCAAAGGTGACAGGAAGTCGAAGTTGCCCTATCGGAATGGTGGAACCATCAGTGACTCCTGAGAAAGGCTTGGTCGGCTGAAGCTGATCATACGGCACTTGGAGATTGTTGAACGTCTCGACAGACAGGACGTTGAGTCCTGCTCCGCCGTCGATCAGGGTCCTGGTGACTTGCACATTGCTAATGACTGGGAACAAAGCATTGGGAGGACACCGGCCGTTGCCGCGCATTTGAGCTGATCCGCTGAGCTGAACGTGATAGCGCACATGGACCACCTGGGAGGGCACGTGGCCTCAAGCTTGGGGAGGACTACATTCACCTCACGAGCAAACTGCTTGAAGATGCGCTGTGAGGCTGGGGCCTGGGCGCCACCTAGGATGCAAGCAATTGCGCGCAACTCCTGGAAGCCCCTATCCCCCTCGTCATGATGCTGGTCTTCATTCTTCCTTGGCGGTGGTGGCAGAAGAGGGAGGCCTGCATTGCCTTGCGGGCGATCCTCACGAGGCTGATCCCTCCAGCCTCCCTCGCGAGGCTGGTCCTGCCAACGGTCCTCGCGAGGTCGGTCACGCCACCCTTGGCGAGGGCCACGGTCCTCGCGTCGTCCTCCACCTCTTCCTCCTCCTCGGCCATAGCCCCAATCGTTGCACTCGGGGCGTCGGCCGATACGTCCATCTTGCACAGCTCTAAGCTCTTGGCATTCATTGGTGTTGTGGGTGTGGAGGTCGTGGTACACACAGTACCGACTACCCTTGGATGACTCTGGCTGATCCCTGCCTCGCTTGGTGTCTAGCTCCGCTGCGAGCACAGCAGCTCCTTTGCGCTTCATGTCCTTGACCTTGGGCTTCTTCTCTTCCAGATCAGCAGCCGGAACATCGAGGAGGGAGAGGCGCCCTTCCTCAGCCCTGGCGCACTTGGTCGCCAAGTTGAACAGCTCCAGAGATGTGCACAGGTCTTCATGGATCACTAGCTCCCCTTTCATCTAGATGTCACGCACGCCATCGGAGAAGGCTGAGATGATGGCTTCCTCAGTCACCCTGGGGATCTTGAGGCGGGCATTGTTGAAGCACTGGATGTACTTCTGCAGGGTCTCTCCTGGCTGTTGCTTGATGCGGCGCAGGTCACTCATGGCCGGGGGCCGGTCGTGAGTGCCTTGGAAGTTGGCGATGAAGCGAGTGCGCATCTCGTCCCAAGAGGAGATCGTGCTAGGAGGCAGGTTTATGAGCCAGGTGCAGGCGCCATCCTTGAGCGCCATGGGAAACTAGTTCGCCATGACCTTTTCAGCCCCGTTGGCCGCCTCAATGCTCAGCTCGTAGAGCTGGAGGAACTCATCGGGGTCGGCAGCACCGTCGTAGCGAGGAGGCAGATCTTGCTTGAACTTGCCCGGCCAGGCCACGCTGCGCAGCTCGGTGGTGAAGGCGCGGTAGCCTGCAGTGGCTACAGGGGGCCTTTGGTGATGAAGGGTTTGATCTTGGAGGTCCTCGCGCGCTGCCGCTAGCAGCAGCGCGTGGTCTTGGCGCGCTAGAGCAGGAACACGGTGATGATGCGCTGGTGCTGGTAGCACACGAGCAACTTCTTGAGGGCGAGGGACCTCTTGGCATCTCTTTTCTTGCTGCGCGGGCGCTGGATGCAGTGGGTCTCGTCCAGGGGCCGCGCGCCTTGGGGCTAGGGCACCTTCTTGAGGAGGAGGCGGCGGAGGTGCCTCCGGAGCTCCATTGCCCGTGCAAGACGGAGGGCGATGCAGCGAGAGGGACGGCGCAGGGGAGCCCCCTGCGGCGCTGACGAGCTCGGTGATGCGAGCGAGCCACTCGTCGTAGAGGTCGTCGATGGGGCGATAGTGCAAGATCTCACGTGCCAAGAGCGACACGGCATGCGCATCCGCGGGAGCGCGACGAGCGTGCGACGACGAGCCTGCCGGAGTCAGCGGCCGGGGTGGCGGTGCGGCCTTCCCGCCGCACCGAGGGATGCAGTGATGACGCCTCCTGCTCGTTCCCCGCCGGGCCGGTGGTGGCGTGGGCGGCAGGCGATGGGGAACAACCGGGAGGCCCACCGACGGGGACCGTCTGGGCGACATGGGCCGCTTGAGCAGCTCGACGGGGACCGTCAGTGCGAGGTCGGCGAGCGTCAAACATGGGCGCGACTGTCGACGAACGCGAGGCGGTGGAAGAAGGATTCCGGCGCACCCCCTACCTCGCGTGCCAAATGTCAGATTTCGGGTTCCGGCAGACCCTTGAGGTTCGAACTCTAGGGTGCGCACGAAGATCTTTCCCCTACCAACTCACGTCTCGAAGCCTCACAAGGAATCTAGGCTAGAAAGAAGAGCACACATGGGTCACGAGATTTATACTAGTTCAGGCCACCATTGTGGTGTAATACACTACTCCAGTGTGTGCTGTGGTGGATTGCCTCAGGGGATGATGATGAACAATACAAAGGGAGAACAGCCTCACGAGGGGCTGTTCTTGAGCTGGTGCGATGAACTGCTTGGGTGAGGTCAGTCACCTCTCTCTCTCTCTAATCTACCCGAAATCTGGATTCGATCCCCCTACTATGTGGTGGCTAGCCCTATTTATAGAGGGAGGCCCTGGGCCTCTTCCCAAATAATGAGCGGGAAGGGCGCCAACAATTGGCCATTTTCAAGGGGAACATCTAGTACACTTATCCTGACCAAAGTTGGTCTTCGACTGCCAAAGGCTCCGACGGTGACGCCGTCCTGGGCTCCACGGTGACCTCCATCCTGCCATACCGCTGGTCTTTGTCTTGTTGCACCAAAACGGTAACCTTTTCCTGATGCCTTGGCCTGTGCTTGCCCCCTTTGCACCGAAGGGGAAACAAGTACACTTCACAGGCCGACGCCCGCCTGGCGCCTGCCTGGTCTCGATCGTCATGGCTTGCGTCACGGGCACCTCGCGAGGTACCCTGCCTTGATCTCTCCGCTTCCTCGCAAGCCCGCCTGATGAGGCTGCTCCTGAGGAAGCTTCCTATCGTCCGCCCCGCGAGGCTTGGCCCCTCGCGAGGGTCTTGAGTTTGAGCTGATGAAGCTGGGCTGCACTGGGCCTCCGCCCGAGCCACGCCGCAGGCCGCAGGCAGGCAAGTCTGGGGACCCCCGTTCCCAGAACGCCGACAAGAACGTGTCACCTTTGTGTGCATAATTCAAATTTGAAATACAAGCACATGTTCCAGTGCACCAAAGTTGGTTGAGAAATCACATGTGTCCTCTGGTAAATTTCAAGGTTCCATGCAAGAAATGGGAATGAAATTCAAAATTCTGGGCGTCGTGGCTGGGTTGGAAACATTGAGAAACTTAGTTTTTTAATTCCTTTAAATCCAAAACACGCATGAAAATAATGAAACTTGGCTTGGTGCCATGACATGCACCAACATGTTGTGGTAATTTTGCAGTCTGATTTGCGAAGGCGCACACATTAACAATCAACAAAGTCATTTTGGAACAAGTGTTGTCACGTTACAATCGGAAACACAAGTATTATTGAAACCGTGGGCGTTCTATTTACTAGTATCATTTACGTGCCACCACGCGTCCCCATTTTTTATTAGCTAGGAGGCGCCGTGCAGGGTAGCTATTTGAGTACGAGAGGCGTGCTATCAGACCCCTGCGCACGCTTATCGGGAGGAGACCTGTTTGACCTCCATCTGCCGCCCACCTCTCTCCCAAGGTCTCCATTAATGGCGCCCGAGCCTCTATTTAATGGCGTGGCTATGTCTCACTCGACTGAGATTTAAGAGAGAAAAAAGAAAATCTGAAAGCACGGATCTTGATGTAAGATCCGACGGACCTATATAGCATCTACTGCGACTTATAGCAAGACTGATGAATATATAAGGACAATTAATTGTCTTTCATAATTAAAAAAGCCACATGCGGCTATGCCCGAAATACACAAGGGCAAAAGAAGAAGGAAGACAAGGATCTAGCTCGTTGATCTCTACTTTCTTGACGCATTGCTGCAGGCCGCGGGAACTAGTCTCCGCGGCGAGCGACGATGAGCTCTTTCGTGTCCTCAAGACGCTGCTTGAGAACATCCATGGATTCCTCCACCAGCCTTTGGCGGTCGTTGCGGAGCATGTCATTCTCGTCCATAAGTTTCTTGACGATGATGCCGGTCCTCTTCAACAAGGCACTGGTCTCCTCCTGCTGGTCTGCACTTCGGACGATCTTCGCCCTCAACAGGTCGCGCTCGGCCTAGAGCCTCTCATTGCCCTCCCTTAGTTGCCGGATGACGCCGGTAGCCTATTCAAACGAGGCTTTCATGTCGTACTGCAACCTTGCCCAGACGCCGGTAGCCTATTCAAACGAGATCTAATCCATCTGGCTATGGACGATCGCATGCATGCGCCTGTAACAGTCGTCGCCTGCCCGCGAGAAATTTTCCAAGGCAGCCGTGGCGCGGCCGGACATCTCTGCTGAATTTGCGGTGCGGCGGGACATCTCTGCTGCTTCCGCGGTGCGGCCGGACCAGTCTATTGCATCGACGGTGCGGTGGGACCTCTGTGCTGCTTCAGCGGCGCGGCGGGACCTCTGTGTTGCTACTTCCGTGCAGAGGGACATCTCTCGTGCTTCCGCTTCCATGCTCGCCTCTCCCTGGTGGCAATCTCTCGACCCAGAACACACGCTGGCCATGGCAGACGCAAGGGAAGGATGTTGAATGACTTGTTAGTTTTTGTGGATGAGGAGTTGAGGAGGAATGTGCAGTCATCTTGGCATACTAGTATTTATAACCAAGTACTAATACGCTCCTAAGTGGGAAACCCTTTAGGTTGTGATCGGTGTGAACATGTTTGCAATTCAATATAGCATGGTACTAATACGCTCCTAAGTGGGAAACCGTTTTGGTTGTGATCGGTGTGAACAGGTTTGCAATACAATATAGCATGGAGTAATTTGGAATGTGACGAGACGCAAGGTCAAAATTTATTGACGGTTCTAGTTTCGAAATGCGGCACCTATCTCTCGGGACTTCTTGCACGCACCATCGTGCCACCCACAAAAACTTGTACTCTGAGTTTAGTACGTTATACAGGAAGTACGTTATACAGGAAAAGAAGAGGTGCGCACACGCACTCATCCTCTCACAAATGCGTCTGTTTTTTCTCGAAAAGGAGGATGATGACCCCCGGCCTCTGCATCTGGTTGTCACAGACGCATCTGTAGCTACGAGTTGTAGTGTTCTCAACCATCCGATTGGCTCTATCATGGATGTACCTATATACTAAAACATGTCTAGATACATCTATATTTTGACAAATGGAAGGCATGTATTGTGGAACGGAGGGACTGCTTGTCATCAAAACGGATAAAAAGGGACGTATCTAGAACTAAAATACATCTACATACATCTCCTTTTATCCATTTTGATGACAAGTAGTACTTCTTACCCAACGGAACTTTATATCCAACAGACACAAAATATCCTTTGACTATTGGAAATTACTGATCTGATGTCGAAGTAATTGTTGCATCGCCACCAAAACCCACCATTTCTTAAGCTGAAGTAGACCGAGGTAATCCCTATATTAACATATTACTAAGATAAACAGAAGGCACTGTAGAAACATTTAGGGCGTGAGCGGGTCAATCTGAATGTGAAGGGACACCAGCTTAGCCCCGGCCAGTAGCTTGGGCGGAACTGTGAAGAAGGTCAGCTCCTCCAAGTCGACGTCGCCGGGATCCTTGCTGCTTGTCACCTCCATTTCCACCTTGACGGCGTCGGTCATGCCTTTGGGCTCCCCCGGCGGGCCGTTCGCCCACAGCTTGGCCACGTAGTGCGGCAGTGGGGACGCCCCCGCTCTGATGCACATGACCGACACGACGATAGGCGTGCCAATGTCGAGCATGCCATCGACCAAGAAAAACGCGCGGCCGTCCTCCTCCTAGAAAAGCAAGAGCCGTGGCTCCGACAGTGGCACTTGCAGCTGGAGCACCTTGTCGTAATGGATCCTGTGCACGGGCATGGGATGCGCGGTGCTGGTGTGGTGGTAGAGCGCCGGCGGCGGGCCTTTGTAGCCGCAGACGGGCACGGGGCATTTGCAAGGCACAAGCGGACACAAGCTCTGGTGATCGGCGAGCTTGTGGTAAGTGACATAGAGCCCACAGCCTTCGTGCGGGCACTCCACCCTCACCGACGAAAGGACGGAGTCCATCGCTGTGTTCCGCACGTCGAAGCCACTGCCGCGCTCGCAGTTCTGGCACTGCACTGGTTCCCGGGGCACTCGACGCGACAGACCGCGCAGGCCAGGCACCCTCCCTTGCACTGCAGAAATCAATCGAATAGCACATCAATCAATAAACCTGCACCTTGCTCAATCAGCTGACCGGACGAGGTGTATTCGAACCTCATACACTGGAGGCATCAAGGGGCGGAGGCACAAGGGGCAGTGGGGCACGGTGAGGTCCATCGAGACCTTAGGGAGCTCCATCGCCGGGTCCTGTTCGGTCTGCATGATCTCGCCCTCCTCGTGCACAACCATCTCTCGACTTGGGCCGGGGCATTACAAAGCTTTACCGTCACATATTTTATACTACTTCAAGGTGCATTAAATCAACACATGCAAGTATCAGAAGGAGAGTCACGGCATGCATGCATGCATATTAATTAATGCATCAGTAAACGTAAATTATTGAAATATATCGAGTGCAGTGCTTTGATGTGTTGCGTCAACTCGTACATCAAGGAGAAGTTTGATTATCCTCTCCCTCGCGGACATAACTGCACCTGCCTTTGGCTTTATGATAGGTTGGCCACCAACCTGTTGGGCCCACCTGTCATACACGCAAAGGCAGGAGCGTCCCTCCCTCGCCCATGAGCGTGGTGGCTGGCAAGACTAGGAGAAGCTTTCGCTACACGCTCTCCCTCCCGCACGCGGTGGATATGCAGCAGTTCAATCGGTGTTAAATGGACAGAAGCGTACTGCAGTACTCCTCCAGTGAAGTAGTACTCCATCATTGTTCGACTTGCCAAAGAGGCAAAGAGCCAAGCACAACCCGGACGCTCGTGTGGCAGTTTCATGTGTAGTGTAGTCTAGGATAGTGTGTACCGTGCCTGTAAGCTTAAAATCGTTGGGGTCGGCTCCATGCTATGTGGCCATCTCGAAGTTTTTTTAAAAAAATAAATAGTCTTCGCCCTACCACACACCCCGTGATTGTAGTTTGCACGCTCATCCGTCAAGACAGGAATTTATATTTTAATTTGTTTTTTAAAGGGATTCTCGCCTTTGCATCAGAACGATGCATACGGCCACATATATTTTAATTTGTGGTGGGTAAATGTTAGAGGTTGCAGCAAATATATTGTACACTGCGGGTCTTTCAGCCATGTTTAGAGGCAAGCATGTGGGGCCAGTGCTATGATGTGTTGCGTCAACTCGTACAACGAGGAGAAGCTTGATTTTACTACTACACACCTTCCACATCGCCCATGCACGCGGTTGTTTGCAAACGAGGACATGCTTTTGCTTAGTTGTACTTCTACAACAAGCTATCCGTCCCGCTCGCGGTGGACAGACATGCAGCAGTGAATTCGACACTTCAGAAGTAGTAGTAGTAACATCATTGTTCGTCTTCTCGAAGAGGCGAAGAGCCAAGCGCAAACCGAATGTTGCAGTTGCGAACATTGGAGGACGCATATAGCCAAGCTCTTGCATGAGACAAAATTGCTATGTGAGCCCACTATTGTACTAGTATGTACAACTACTTGATAGTATAGCCTTGTGAACCAGAAATGAGTATTTGCCCTTCTAAAGATTTCAACAAGTGACTAGACTACACCGAGACGGAGTACATATGGAGCAAAATGAGTGAATCTGCACCGTAAATAAATACGTATCATTTTCCTCTCTGAGGTGCACAATATTGAGTATACTGACTAGTCTCTTTTTGACACGCATTTACGTTTTTTATTGATACAGTACAGAGGCAAGCGCTCATATACACGCGCATACACTCACCCCTATGAACGCACACACGCACGACCCTATCATCTTGAAATTTACGAAGTCACCATAGGCACCTCGTCGTCGAAGGGTCCATAGGTGCTTGAATGCCAAGGAGGGAGAGGGTAGCGGTTCCCAAGACGTTGAACGGTCAATGATGCATCCTCAATTACATGCAGAGGGAATTAATTGAAGAAGCAGAATAGAGCCAACACGATGTGAATGCAACAGAGTTTGGACTCTCATATAATAAAGGCGCCCCACCACTCCAATCCATCTACTCGCAAGTCTCTGCGCAACACTGCTCACTCCAATCCAAGACCAAGTGACCAGAAGCCACAAGCACCTATGGAGGCGATGGACGCGAGCGGCAGTCAGCTGTGCCAAATCATCCAAGGCGCCGACCTGCGGCCCCGCACCGTGCAGCGTTTCCACACGGTGCTGGTGACCGCCGGCATCGTAGCCCTCGCCGACGCTGGCTTCGCCTCTCGCATGGACGACATGATGGTCAACTCCATCTGCAAGTTCACCGGGACGACCTAGCCGTACTGCTCCAGCCTGCGCGCCCAGGCTCCTCATTGCCTGCCACCCTCATCGGCCTCAATGGTGACGAACTCTTTCAAGCCCTGGTGGCCCTGCAGGTGCCGGAGGTCACCACGAAGAATGTGCACCTCGAGGCCACGCTCGCTGTGTAGCGCCTCGTCATGCAAGAAACCATCGACCTGCACATTCATGTCTATGAGGAAATCGTCTACATAGGCCACAAGGAATGCAAGGACAGAAAGACGTTGGCCTTCTTCCAGCGGCTAGAATCTTTCGACGCCATTGTTCAGAAGCACGTCGACCTGGCCACGAAAGCCGCTGCTACTTAGGCGCCGTTCGGTGGGCCGGTGCCCTAAGTCGAGGAGGTGGACGTCGTCAATGGATGCATCTCTTCTTCTTGCCTCCTGTAACCAGCACTGCATCGCTTCGTGGCCTTAATGTTTTATTAGTATAGTACTCCCTCCGTTCCCAAATATAAGTCTTTCTAAAGATTCCTGCAAATGACTACTACATACGGAGCAAAATGAGTGAACCTACACTCTAAACTATGTCTACATACATTTGTATGCTGTATTCCATTTGAAATAGTATCTAAAAAGGTTTACATTTAGGAACGAAGGGAGTATATGGCATTTTTATTCCAGTCGTAACGTTTTCACTGTGAGGTGGGACCACAGTTGAGCAAACCCACCCCGCCCACCGGGCGTCGACCGAGTTTAGAATTAGAAGAGAGAAACGAGGGAGGAGAGCTAGCTGTAGCACGGACGCTGTTGTCAGATGGGACTCGTGTTTATAGAATAGGAGTTTTGAGCACTCATGCCTCTTTTTTTTGAGGGAAAAATTAGTCGTATGTCTAGTACAACTAGTTGGGTGCGTGCGAACTATAGCTGTCATCACTTTAGGTCTCCTTTTCGAGCCGTAGCTACGCTTCACAGTACATATTTTTTCATGCATTTATCCTCCTATATGTACTCCTAGGCTATTTCCACGTGCTCTCATTCGCCGGCATGTGGGACATAGAGCATCTGGGTCGTAGTGCATGCACGACTCGGAGCATATGCCGAGGTACTTTACATTTCAGACCTCACGAATTACATGCAAACCCCCCATAAGAATAAATAAATAAATGAATTACTACATGAAACCGGATTATTTTCGTAGAAACCAGAGCACGTTCATTAAATTTTGGACATAACACGTTCATAAAAAATGACCGGACCTAAACCAGTCTAAGGGCCTCTTTGATTTTTCCCACAAAAAAAGGGCCTCTTTGATTCGCAGGATACTGAAAACACAGCAATGGGGAAAGTATGATGGCGATGAACCGAGATGAGGAGAACCCTAACTCAGCTAGAGGTTAGAGTTAGATTCTAACCGTGAACTAACTCCAAACCAAAGAGGTGTATGGATGGCAAGGTTAGATTGATAATAAATGCTCTTTCTCAATCATTTGACTACTTTTGAGCCTATTTCCTACCGGATTTGGTGTGGCTGGCTCTTTTGTGGCCTCCTCCTGCTCACAGTTGACATAAACGAACCATCTTTACAAATCAAACATGCAAGACATGATAATTTTTACTTTGTCCATACAAATGAGATGTCCCACTTAAACATACAAGTCGTCAATCAAGCTTCACAAAAAACACTTCATGAAACAAAAGCATGAGCTAACTCATCACGGAAGTCATTCACAATAGGGTGGGAGCCCGGAGCCCCTCACGCACCGAGGGAGGAGCTCACCATCATCGCTCTAGAGGAAGGCTTTGTAGAGCCCAAGCCCCAGGAACCCCTCCGACGTTGGCCCTTGCGAGTTGAGGTCGACACCAGCATGGGTAACAGGGCCGCTTGCCGCCAACTAGGAACTTAATCTTTGGGCCTCTAGAAATAATGCAAGCCTGTAACTAAAATTTATTATATATAAAAAGTATTTGACGGGCTTACCAGAATAAAGGTAATTAGCTTAAAAATCCCACAATAATTAGAAACATCTGACCTTTAATTCGTTGTGCCTATTTCCAATTAACAGAGAATAGCCATTAGATCTACGTAAACCAGATGGGCCCGTGCCGTGAGATCACAATGGGTACAAAGGCTGGGCAATCCCACGAGGTCACGAGTGACCAGGCCATCAAAAAAAATAATGCTACAATCTTTCTGTAACCAAAACATGACCAAACTCTCTCACTCCCCCCAACAAAAAAAATACCCAAAAAAACCATACAGAGATGGAAACTCTTCCGTGAGATCTTTATACTCAATCTCCCGATCTAAACAGGCTGGACAATAGCACGAGCGACCATACCTTCTAAAAAATAGTGCCTACAGGTTATATTCTCTCGGCAACCATAACATGAACAAACTCTCATGATCCTCCCACACAAAAAAACATGAACCTGTACAAAGATGAAAACTCTCCAAACAAATCCAAAATCTCACAAACAATGTACAGAGATTCAATCTCTCCAAATTGAAGAATATCTTTTCAGAGTCCACATACAACAAAAATCTCATGTTCTTCGAGGTCAACTTCATTGTCTTCCTCCAGCAGGCACTAGCCGGCTCCATCGAGCAATCAAACCACCTCTAGGTACAATCTTCACAAAATTATAGATCAGACCTATTAATGGACCAATAAAACCTCAATTATGCTCTAGGCAGTGCTCATCTAAAAAGATTTGACATGTTAGTTCAGAAGGTTGATTATTTACAATAATCAAACCTATTAATGGATCAATAATACATCAGTTATGCTCTACAAAGTGCTCATCTAAAAAGATTTGACATGTTAGCTCGGAAGGTTGATAATCTACAAATAGAAAAAAACTATCATGTGTATTCGATATTAAGTAATGCAATTCTATATGTCTGGGTTCATACTTTTACTCATCTAGAGAAGGTTGATGCTTGGATGTTGGTTTCAATGTATTCACATTAGGATAATACATACTCCAGAAGACTAGAACCATACTACAACTATAACATAAACAAATGGGATTGCTTGCTACGATATAGAGAAATATGTATGATGCATCAGATGGTTTTCATATCCGATCAACCTTAAATTCTGTCGCGCGGCGATGGGTGGCGCGGCACCTATGGGGCCGGGGCCCCTTCGTGTGTTCGGTACGAGGGCGGAGGGTGCGCGGAGAGCAGATCGAGGCGATGCACGCGGATTTTACCCAGCTTCGGCCGCGATGGTCGCAGAAACCCTCTCGCTGCATTGTGTTGTATTATGCTCGAGCTTGAAGAGCTACAGAGTAGCTACCCGAGCGTGGAGTTGCGAATGAGTCGAACCTCCCCACGCAGTGCATGGGCCTCCTTTATAGGGCAAGGGGTCACCGACAGTGTCAACGTAAGGTAGAGGGGTAAAACGTAAAGAGGTGGTAGTTGGAACAAAAGGAACAAAGGCGGCTACAAAGGCTTGAACAAAGGATTCTACCTACTTTTGACAGAGGGGGACAAGAGCATTAAATGCCTGCTGCCGCCGCCCCAAAAGCTCCCGCCATTGCGTTTCCGTTTGCCACGGGCGGCGGCCACCACCGTGGAGTGCCACCGCACCCCTCATGCAGCACAGCCACCCGCCACGCTGCTCTCGAGAAGGCCGGAGGCGACGCGTGGCAAGGTATGAGCTGGAGTGCGGCACGTAGCATAGCTCTCCCCGCAAACACCTTGCCGGGCCTTGATCTTGCCGGGCCCGGTGCTTGTCGGGCTTTATGACTTGCCGCCCCGGTCTCGCCGGACGCGCACAGCCGAGGCGGTCTTCGTGATGTGATCTTCTAGTCCTCCCGACGAGCTCCTCTCGCCGGGATCTGCAGGAGTGATGTAGTCTTGAGCCTGGAATGGCCTTCCGGCAAGCTCCTCTTGCCGGGTCTTGAGCTTCGCTTGTACACTTTGTTCTTGAATGGCTTGGTATGGAGGGGGAGATGGTCTCCGCAAGCATTTGATGGATCTAGCTGCGGGGAGCCTCAGCTGCCCGTGCACAAGTTGGGGTACTGAGGTAACCCCTACCTTAGTACACCGACAGGAGCCCCCGGGCCTGGGCCACACACGGTGCCGAGCGCTGTTGGGCCAGGCCCAAGACAGTGCACGGGCATGCGAGGCCCACGGCGCGTCGAATCCACTTCCGCCTCCGCCGCCCTCCCGTGCAGCAGCACGCGTCGATTGCGGCGTCGTGGGATAGGACGTGCCCACGTCCCTTAATGAGAAGAGCGGAACGCCCCCCCCCACTTCCCCATAAAAACAGAGGAAGCAGGCGCGGTTCCCCTCCATTGCTTTGATTGCTTCTTCTTCCTCCGCCAAAACCCTCTTTGCGCTCGCTTCGCATCTCCTCCGCTGTTTCTTTCGTCCATGGCGTCGCCGGATCCTCATCCCCCTTCCCTCGCCGCTTCCGCTATGGCCCCGAAGACCAGAAAGGGGAAGGAGAAGGCGGAGGGCACCAAGAAGGAGAAATCTGAGCAGGCGGAAGAGCTTGCCCAGATGCGGAGGGAGAACGTTGTCTTCCCGCCGCGGCTCGGCGTGGACGAACTCTGGGGCAAGTACTTCCTGTTCTGGGCCAAGAGGACATCGGCGCACCCTCGGACCAGAGCCCACCCGGCCGATCTCATGGACAACTATCCCGGCGGGTACCATTTCTTCGCAGCTTTCTTTCACTGCGGTCTTTGCCCTCCTTTCTCTGAATTCTTCTGCGCCATTATGCACACATACGGCTTCCACCTTCTCGATTTCACCCCCAACGCCGTCCTCACAATGGCGGTTTTCGCACATATGTGCGAAAACTTCATAGGGATTCTCCCAAATGTAGCTCTGTTCAGGCATTTCTTTACTCCTAGAACAGAGCCCGGCTCCCCCCTTTCCGGAGGGATTTCTTGGGTTTTCCGTCTGAACCTGAAGAGGTCGTACTTGCCGGGGGAGCTCCGCGTCAAGTGGGAAGAATGGCGCGCAGATTGGTGCTGGATCGTCGAAGACGAGCCGCAGCCCTTCACCGCACCGCGCACAACGCCCGTTGCGCGCGGCCGAGACTGGAGCGATTTGGATTCGGATGACATCAAGCTCGACGTCGCCCTTATCCGGATTCTTCGTCTCCGAGAAGCGGGGCTGTCCGTTGCCGCGGTGGGCGCAGACTTCCTCCGCCGCCGCATTGCCCCTCTCCAAGACAGGAAGAGGCCGGCCTGGGAATATGGCGGCGCAGGGGATATAATGCGGTTGCGCACCGGGCTGAACTCCAACTTCACGACGCTGGAGCTGAGGGGGATGGTCCGGGAGCTCTTCAGGTATGACCCGGCCCGTCCAGAGTGGTTCAGGCTTCCCCGGGGAGTGGTGCCCCTTTGCAACAGCGCGGCTCGGGATCGCCTCGTCGCCATGATGCCCGCGCAGACTCAGACGGCGTGGAGCGCCATGGATTCCGCCGAGCCATCAGACATCTCAACTTCTTCGACACTCGGAGGAGGTGGCGAAGAACAAGGACAGATCCGGGATCGACACGGGACACCACGGACGAGGAGCTCGCGACATAGCTTCGGGCGAAGAGGCGCTGCAGCGCAGCGCAGGGGAGTTCAGTTGTACGCCCGAGGAGGCAGAGGCCGCGGAGGCGTCCTACCAAACGGAGGCGGCGGAGATCTGCAGATTGCTGAAGCTTCCTCCCGGCGCGCTCACCGGGGTCCCTTCTCTGAGGCACTCCGGGATCCATGGAGTCGTGGCTGAAATCGCGGCGAGCGGTGGTGCTGCCGGAGGGAGCAGAGGCGCCGGAGGGAGCCGGGGCGCCAAAGGTAAAGGGGTCGCAGCGCAGGGCGCCGGGCCCGGCGAGCCAGCCGGCGAGGAGGAGGGGGAGAACGTCGCGGTCGCCGATGATGCCGGCGGGTCCACGGACCTTTATGACGACGACGTCTCCTCGTCGTCGGAAACCTCCCCGCCTCGGGCGAGCCCCAAGCGTTCTCCGTCGAAACGTCTCCGCAAAGCTGCGGCGGAGGCGAGTACGCAAGCCCCCCGGCAACTGCCAGCTCGCCGGGCAGCGCAAGCTTCCCGGGGGAGTCGAGCCGCGCCGGGGGCGACCGGCGCACCAGATGTGGCGGAGGCGACCCGCGGGCAGGCCACAGCAAAGGCGCCCCATAAGTCGGCGCCGAGCGGTCAGGGGCCTTCTTGGAGCGGGGCGGCGGCTCCGCCCACTTCTCGGGTCTCGGCCGCCACAGGGGCCGGGTCTTCGCAGCCCCCAGGCCCGAGGGCCGCCAAGCGCCCGAGAGGGCCTTCGTCTCCTGCTCCTCGCACCGACGCACCCCAGGTGCAGTACGACTTCTCCGCCTTGAGCGAAGACGACGAGGAGGAACAGGGGTGAGTACCCAAGACCTTCATCTTCTTAAATTTCGCCTTGATCATTGTTGATGCTAATCTTGTTTCTTGTGTTGACTCCAGGACCTTGACTGAGCGGGCGGCGAAGAGAGCCAAAGTGCCCGTGGTCGAGATCGCGGACGACTCGCCCGTCGAGGAGGCCGGAGATGCTCCGGATCCGAGCTTGCCGGACCCGAGCGCCGCCCCGAGGAGCAGCCCCCAGTGCAGCCCCCAGCGTAAGTCTGGGTTCCGCACCTTCGCTTGCCGGGCACATCTGACAGCTTCATCTTGTCCCAATATCTTGATGTGTTTGTCTTGACTTGCGCAGGGATGGAGCCGCAGCGACAGGAGCATCCGGAGGTCGCCCTCGAGGAGCAGGCAGTCCCTCCATCCCCGCCAAGGCCGGATTCCCCGGCAAGGGAGAGCGTTCCGTCAAGGGCGGGTACTCCGCCAAGGGCGAGTAGCCCGACGAGGGCGGCTACTCCGGCAAGGGATGGTTCCCCGGCAAGAGAGCCTGCCGCCGAAGACGTCCACCAAGGTAAGTTCTGCGACTTTTGTCTTCTCGGTGTTGCTCCCCCCCCTTTTTTTTTGATAGTTGCTTGAACTGCTTTTTGCTTTTTCTTTCTTCTTCTAGGTCCTCCTCCTCCCCCGGAGCGGATGGAGACGGAGGTCGTCGTTGAGGAGGAGGAGGACGTGCAGGGTGGTGGCGACAACGCCCCTGTCGTCGAGGACGCGGCGGGAGCCGCCGAGCCACATGTGCCAGAGACTGCCTCGGCCGCAGACACGGCGGCCGGAGAGGGGGACGGCAACCACACCACTGGCCCGGAGGCTGCGGGAGCGTCAAGCGCTGCGCCGGTCACCGACCCTTCCGCCGGAGAAGAACGGCCCGGCTATTATTTGAAGCCCCAACGCGCCTTCATCCAGATGCCATGGGGTCCTCGTCATGAAGCTCCCGCGAAGGCGAGGCCTTCGACGGGAGATCCTCGCCTCGCGGGTTTGAAGGTCGCCGAGGGCCCGGCGGAAGCGGCGGGCCCGATGAGGAGAAGCTGCTCACCAGCTCTCGCCCTTTACCGGGCAGACGCGAAGCTCGATTCCCGGAGGCCCTTGCCGCCAAGGCCGCCGAGGAGATGGAGAAGCGGCGGAGCTTAGTGCCGCTGTCGGCTGCTCTCCGTGAGGTGGCGGAGAGGCGGAGCAGCTCGCCGGGCAGTATGAAGGGTGGCTTGCCGGAGAAAGCCGAGGCCAAGAGCAGCAACGGCTCGCGGAGTGGATCTGTCTCGGCGAGAAGGAGAGCTCAACCAGCGAAAGGTTGCCCTTGACGCCCACGAGGAAGACCTTGCCGCCGGGAGCAAGCCCTTGGCGGGAATTGAAGGAGGCGAAGGACGCCTTGGGCGTCCGCGGAGGCCGCCAAGGAAGATCTTGCCGCCAAGGTCGCGAATCGAGGAGCTGTTGAAGGCGGACTCGGAGAAGATCGCCGGCCACCACGGAGCGCGAGAAGTACGCCCACACCAACTCAGAGCTCCAGGCGCGTCTTGCTGAGAAGGACGAGGAGCTGAAGGCCGCCAAGGACTCTCTCGACGCCGCCAAGGACCGGGAAACCAAGCTGAAGGAGGAGCTCCGTGAGGAGCGATCCTTGGTGTCCGCTACCAACAAAGCAGCCGAGGATTTCCGTCGCATCGCCGAGATATGGACCGAGGATTTGGTGTCCTTCGGCCCGCCATCGACCAGGAGCTGCGGGCGCTGAAACTGGAGCATCTCATCTACTCCCCGGATCCAAACCTTGCTCACAGCGCCAAGCTCAGCCTCTTCTTCAGGGGGGTCGCGCCAGCTCTTGCAAATCTGCGGAAGAAGATCCCCGCGCAGCTCGCCGAGGAGGCGCGCCAGCTGTGCGCGGGGACCATGGAACGCGTGCTGACGAAGATCGATACCGCAATCCTCGCATAAACCTCTCCAACGCCCTTCGCAGCTTGCCGGCCGACGCGACATGGAGGCCCCAAGGAGCAGGTCGCCCACATCATCGCCAAAGTGAACAAGATCCCCAGATGGAGGGCGGCCAGAGACTAGGCCTTTTTATCTTTATTTCCTTTTGCTGCTGCACAGGTCGCTATGAACTTATTAGTCATCGCGACAAGTTACTCTTTGTAAGATATTACCTTTATTCTGATCAGCAGATGCAGTGTCATTCCCCTTGCCTTGATCCTCAACTTCGCACGTTTTAACTTTATGCTCCTAGGAGTTTTTGCCGGCAAAGAGCCCTTGCCGCGAGTGCTGAGTGCCAAACTCAAAGCAGCCTGCAAGCCAAGGACTTCACCGGCAAGCAACCTTGCCATGGCTTGTCGCGACGCACCTAGTTTGCTGAGCGGGCTCGAAACGAGACAAGGGCGCAACACTTTGTCGCGGCTCACTTAAATCGTTGAGCATGCTCGAAAACAGGATGAGAGCGCGGCTACCCACGAGTAGGTTCCTCCGAGCACAAGTTTTCCATACGAAGCGTGGTTGTTCAAGGAAGGTAATTTAAAAATTTAAAACTTTGAGCTGCTCTCCGGCAAGCTTCTCATCCTCCACTCCCTTCCCCCCGGCAAACTTGTGCACGAGGAAAGTTTCTTTTTCTTAAAAGACAAAGAAAGAGAAGGAGGAAAAAGCATATGGGCTTTCGGCGTGCTATTGCTTGCCGGACATGCGTGCCGTTCGAAAAATGCCAAATAACTCATGCAAATAGCAAAGAAGAGCATGGGGAAAGGCAAATAACGCAAGACACGGAAACTTTATTGCTGCACGGGGTCTGCGCCCGGCTTTGTACAAAGGGTTACATGCAATCGCGCAAAGCTTTTGTACAAAAAGTGGTTGCCGGAGCGATCACGGCAACCGCGCTTTACGGGTAGAACTTGCGAAGATGCTCTATGTTCCAGAGTTACTCACCGGCAAGCCTTCTTCGGTCTCGAGCGGACAGCGCGGCCTCGTGACTTGTCTCACCCGATAAGGGCCTTCCCACTTCAAGGCCAACTTGTTGGAATTCTTGGCGGACTGAACACGCCAAGAACAAGGTCGCCTTCCTCGAGACTCTCGCTTTGACCTTGCGGCTATGGTAGCGGCGCAAGGCTTGCTGGTATCGAGCAGCTCGACAAAGAGCTCGAGACGCCCCCTCGAGGAGCAATGCGCCATCTTGTCGCAGCTTGCTCTTGCTCAAGCTCATCATAGCGAGCACTCGAGGGATCCGATACGAAGTTCCGCGGGGAGAACCGCTTCGCTCCATAGATTAGAGCAAAGGGTGTCCGTCCGTGGCTCGACGGTGTCGCTCGACGACCAAAGAACCGCCGCAGCTCCTCTATCCAATTTTTTCCGCGACTTACGCAGCCCGTCGAAAGTTCTTGTTTTGAGTCCGCGCAACACTTCAGCATTGGCCCTTTCGCTGACCGCTGCTCCTCGGGTGAGCAATGCGAGTTTAAATGACCTTGGCGCCAAGGTCTTGGACGATTGCATGAAGGTGCGGCTAGTGAATTGTGTACCGTTGTCGGTTATGATCCGGTTAGGGATCCCAAACGGCACACAATCGACTTGAAGAACTTGATCGCCGATCAGGTTGTCACCTTTCTCACTGCTCCACTTCGCCACTTTGTGAACTTGTCGATTGCTACGCACAAGTACTCAAAGCCCCGACAACGGGGAAAGGGCCGAGATATCGAGCCCCTGCATCGAGAAAGGCCGGGATAAAGGGATGGTTTGGAGAGCTTGAGCTGGCTGATGGATTTGCTTTGCATGGAATCGCACGCTTCACACTTGGTTACTAGTGCGCTTGCATCTTGAGGGCCTCTTGTTAAAGAACCCTTGCCGAAAGCTTTCCCGGCAAGTGCCCTTGCGCCAATGTGGTGGCCGCAGATGCCTCCGTGTATCTCTGCCAACAGCTTTTGCCCGTCTTCTTTGGAGATGCACTTCAATCTGACACCATTGAGCCTTCTTACATGCAGTTCGTTGTCCACTAACCGGTACATACTTGACTGCCTGGTTACCCTTTCTATCTCTTCAGGGTCGTCGGGAAGTTCTCCAGTTTGCAGGAAACGAACGATCTGCTGCGCCCATGCCGGAGCTTGGGGCTCGACGGCAAGGACTAAAGGCATGAGGGCCGCTGCAGGAACCTCGGCTTCTACGGCAAAGATCCCTGGCTCTGCCGAAGCTGAAGGTCCCTCGGCAAGCTTGATGGGGCAAGGCTTGTCGGGAACACTTGCTTTGATTGCACAAATCCGAGGATCGGCAGGAGCAAACTGTTCCTCAGCGTTCTGACCGTTGGCTTTGGGGACCTTGGCGGCGGTCTCAGGGAGATCCGCCGGCAAATAGTCGTCGGAGACCAACTTCCTTTTCTTGGACTGCCCGATTGATGGTGTGACGGATGGTTGAGTCAGCTTGAGCAAAAAGGTCCCTAGTTCCACAGGCAACTTCATAGAAGCACACTTTGAAAGGCCATCCGCGATTTCATTCTGAGCCCTCGGAATGTGCTCCATCTGCAGGCCTTCAAAGTGCTCTTCAAGCTTCCTCACCTCATCTACATAAGCTTCCATCAAAGGGCTCTGATAGCTCTTGTTAACTTGCCGGACTACCAACTGAGAATCCCCCCGCACAATCAACTTCTTGATCCCAAGTTCGGCCGCAATTCTGAGGCCGGCAAGCAAACCTTCATATTCGGCCGTGTTGTTTGTCGCTTGCTCTCTTGGGAAGTGCATCTGGATGACATACTTGAGGTGCTCTCCGGTGGGTGCGATGAGTACAACGCCGGCGCCGGCGCCTTGCAGCGAGAAGGCACCATCAAAGTACATCACCCATTCACTCGTTGCTTCTTGCGCAGGTGTACTTGTTTCTTGTACTTCGTCGTCAGGTGTTGGGGTCCATTCTGCTATAAATTCTGCCAAAGCCCGGCTCTGTATGGTTGAAGTACTTTCAAACTTGAGCCCAAAGCTCGACAACTCTAGTGCCCACTCAACGATCCTGCCTGTTGCCTCTGGGTTATGCAATATTCTTTTCAGCGGGAAGCGAGTGACCACCGTTATCTCATGCGCCTAGAAGTAGTGGCGCAGCTTTCTCGAGGCCATGAGGAGGCCGAACAGCAACTTTTGTACACCAGAGTATCTTGATCTAGCTCCCTGGAGAAGGGAGCTTACAAAATACACTGGGCGCTGTACCATATTTTTCCGTACCTCATCCTGTCCCTGCGCAGATTTGTCCTTGCCGGGGCCAGAGCTTGCCGGAGTAGTACCCTGCCTGTCGCTGGATTCACTTGCCGGAGACGTAGCTTCCTCGTCGGACTCCCTCTCCGCTACCAGTGCAGCACTAACCACTTGGTTGGTTGCCGCTAGGTACAGCAGCAACTTCTCCTGTGGTTTAGGTGCGACAAGTATTGGAGTGGAGGACAGGTAACGTTTCAAGTCTCGCAGCGCTGTCTCCGCTTCTGGAGTCCACTTCATGGGCCCCGCCTTCTTCAAGATTTTGAAGAAGGGCAGGGCGCGCTCGGCAGACTTTGAAATGAATCTACTGAGGGCAGCTACACAACCTGCGAGCCTTCTGACATCCTTGACCCGCTTTGGGGCTTGGATCTGCTCAATGGCTTTAATCTTGTCGGGTTGGCTTGATCCTCTCTGCGACACAAAGAACCCGAGAAGCTTGCGGAGGGAACCCCAAAGACGCACTTCTCGTGGTTCAATTTTAATTGTATCCTGCGCAGGTTCTGGAATGTCTCTTCTAAATCTTGAATCGCAGTATCGTTGTTTTGCTTTTCACCACGATGTCATCCATGTAAGCTTCTACATTTCTGTGGATCTGTGGCTCAAAAGCAGTATACACTACCCTTGCAAACGTTGACCCTGCATTCTTCAGCCCAAACGGCATGCGTATGAAGCAATAGGTGCCGCATGGAGTGATGAACGCAGTCTTCTCTTCGTCCTCTTTGGCCATGAAGATCTGGTGATAGCCTGAGTACGCATCAAGAAAGCAGAGTAGCTCACATCCGGCAGTGGAGTCAACAATCTGGTCGATGCGCGGCAAGGGGAACGGATCCTTGGGACATGCTTTATTCACATCGGTGAAGTCTATACATAGTCTCCATTTCCCATTGGCCTTACGCACGACGACTGGGTTTGCTAACCACGTTGGATGGATCACACCCCTGACCAGGCCTGCCGCTTCTAGCTTCTTGATTTCTTCGTTGATGAAATCTTGGCGTTCCACGGCTTGTTTCCTCACTTTTTGCTTGACGGGCCGCGCATGGGGGCAAACGGCAAGCTTGTGCTCAATTACCTTCCTGGGAACACCGGGGATGTCAGATGGTTGCCATGCAAACACATCGACATTCGCCAGCAGAAAGCAACGAGCGCTTTCCTATTTGTCGTCAGCGGCAATCGATGGTGAAGGTACCACCGTGCCGCCCTCCTTGGCGACACCTTCTTGGTCGCCGCGGAGCAGCCATCCCCTTTATCCTTGCGGTGGAGCTCGACGGGCGCCCTCGCTAGCAGCGCAACACTCGAAGGGCGCGATTGCGGAGTGGGCCCCGGAGCGCTTGCCGGACTTGGTCTTCGTCTTTTTTCCTTTGGGAACTTCAGCGGCAAGTGCATCCTTGTCGGCCGCCGCGGCCGCATCCCGGTAAATCTGGTCGGTGCAGATGAGCGCGTCTTTCTTGTCGCTGCGGATAGTGATGACGCTTATCGGACCCGGCATCTTGAGCACGTTGTAGGCGTAATGGGAAGCCGCCATGAACTTGGCGAGGGCAGGACGGCCGAGTATCCCGTTGTATGGCAACGGAATATCGGCAACGTCGAAAGTAACACGCCGGTCCTGAAGTTGACCTCCCGCCAAAGGTCACCGCAAGGTGATCTTTCCTTTGGGCTTGCTCCTTCCCGGTTGATTCCTTGAAGGGACCGGTCTCTTCGAGCTCGCTATCCGGGATTTGGAGTTTCTTGATTACAGCAGAGGAAATCAAGTTCAGCCCGCCCCGCCGTCAACCAACATCTTGGTGACCTTGAGGTTGCGGATGGTGGGTGAGACCAGATCGGCAAACACCCGACCGCATGGTGCGGTCGGGTGATCCTCAAGATCGAAAATGATGGGCGTCTTGGACCATTTGAGGAGTCTGCGTGACTCCATGGGCGGCTCCGCCGATTCACCTCACGTGCCCACCGCTTTAGTTGGCGGTGGGAGGTGCGAGCGAGGCGCCACCGCCAACGCACAGACCTCCGTGGCCTTCTCGGAATTCCTGCTCACCGTCATCCTCTTCCTCCATGTCCTCGCCGCCGTCTTCCTCATCCTTGTCGTGGCCCCGAGAGGGTCGATCACCTGTCGCCGCTTGGCCTTGCCGGGGATCCTCCCGACCAACGAACGGCCGCTTGCTTGGTTCTCCCCGCCACCTTGGGCCCTTTCCTTGTCGCGTCTCTCAGATTAGCTTTCGCTGCTCGACGACGAGTCGACGCTGCGATTGTAAAGGTCGTGGCCCTTGGTGCGGTGGATTTTGCAGTACTGCTTGCCGGGACCGCCCTGCTTGTCGGCTGCTGCCGCAGGGGCAAGCTCCTTGCCGGAGTTGCCAGCCTGTGTTTGCTTGGCGGGAGTTTCCTTGCCGGACTTTTCGACGGCAAGCACCTGTCCCTTGTTCTTCTTCTGGAAGTTCTGCTGCCGGCGCTTCTTTGCCGGGGCGGCGCCATCGGAGTCGCTTCCTCCTGCGCCAGCATCCTCTCCGGGGAGCCTCCTCCCCTCTTCCGCACGTGCGCATTTATCAGCAAGAGCATAAAGCTCGCTGACATCCCGGATTTTGGTCATCGCCATCTCTTCACGCATGCGGCGGTTACGCACGCTCGTGGAACGACCGATAACCGCAGCAGGTGGACGCCGTGATGTTGTGCTGCACTCGGCTGAAGCGTTGGATGTACTTGCGCAGGGATTCTCCTTCCTTCTGGGCCAAAATGTGGAGATCACTTTCCTGGCCGTGGGGTTTGTGGCCGCCAGTGAAGGCACCAACAAACTGATGGCAAAGATCTGCCCAAGAGGAAATGGAGCCCTCCGGCAAGTGCATAAGCCAAGAACGAACGTTCGGCCTAAGCACGAGCGGAAGTAGTTCGCGAAATCTTCGTCGCGCCCGGCAGCCTGCACCGCGATGGTGTAGATACTAAGAAACTCCGAGGGGTGCGTCTTGCCGTCGTACTTCTCCGGTACGTCGGGCTTGAAGTTTTTCATGCTGGGCCACTGGACGCGCCGCAGTTCACGGGTGAACGCAGGGCAGCCCGCCGCGTACGGCAAGTCGCCTGGCTCGCCGGGCGCGCGCACGTCGACAGTGCTCCCAGCTCTCTGGTCGGATTGTCGCCGAGTCTCTCGGCGACGCTCGATCGTGGTCCGGGCATCTTCTTGTCGCCGCTCGTCGAGGACCTGGCGTTGATCTCGACGAGCCCGCGGGTCCGACGATGCCGTGGAGCCGTCGTCGGCGTTGTTCCGCGGGCGGCGTCTTCGCTTCAGCGGCGGGAGTGCACGGTAGTTGCACCCCGGCGGTCTTGTCGCTGCAGCCTTCGCCTTCTCCGCTTGCCGTGGCGCGAGCGCGAGCTGCCGTTGACGGTCGTTGTTGGCGGCGCGACCAGGCTCGATGGTGGCCTCCGGCCTCGACCTTGTCCGCCGCGAGGGAAGTCGAGGAGCATTTGCGCTCGTGAGCGCTTCGCAGGAGTGGAGGGAAGCGGAGCGAAGCGGCGCGGGAGCGGACGCGCTGGGCTTCCGGCAGTGTTGGAAGGAGCAGGTCTGTCCGCCCCGCCGCTTTCGCGTGTGCGGACGGGGTCCGGAACATCCGCGAGCCTCCGGCGCGTCCCTCGTTCCAAAGAAGCGGATACCACCTCCCGCGTATGGCGCTGCTGGGTCGCCGTGGCGCTGAGATGGACGTGGATCTACGGAGGCCGAGGCGTGGTCCTCCGTCCTGTCCTCGATCTCGTGGCACCGCGAAGCCCTCGCCGCGCTCCACCTTCCACCGCCGTCTTCTCCGCCCACCGTTGGCTCCGGTGGCGGCGGGGAAGACGGAGATGGGTCTGCGACCCTCGAAGCTCTCGTCTTCGGGGCCATGGCGCAGTTGTCGATGAAGCTGGTGACGAAACTGGAGAGGTTGATGAAGAAAGCGGCCGCGCGAACACCGGATCAGGTCCGCACAACCTCGACGCCCCCTACCTGGCGCGCCAGAGATGTCGCGCGGCGATGGGTGGCGCGGCACCTATGGGGCCGGGGCCCCTTCGTGTGTTCGGTACGAGGGCGGAGGGTGCGCGGAGAGCAGATCGAGGCGATGCACGCTGGATTTTACCCAGCCGGCCGCGATGGTCGCAGAAACCCTACCGCTGCATTGTGTTGTATTATGCTCGGGAGCTTGAAGAGCTACAGAGTAGCTACCCGAGCGGGAGTTGCGAATGAGTCGAACCTCCTCTACGCTGTGCATGGGCCTCCTTTTATAGGGCAAGGGTCACCGACAGTGTCAACGTAAGGTAGAGGGGTAAAACGTAAAGAGGTGGTAGTTGGAACAGTCTTGGGAACAAGGCGGCTACAAGGCTTGAACAAAGGATTCTACCTACTTTTGACAGAGGGGACAAGAGCATTAAATGCCCGTCGCCGTTGCCCCAAAAGCTCCCGCCATTGCGTCTCCGTTTGCCACGGCGGCGAAGCCACCACCGTGGAGTGCCACCGCACCCCTCATGCAGCACAGCCCACCCGCCACGCTCTCGAGAAGGCTGGAGGCGACGCGTGGGCAGATGAGCTGGAGTGCGGGCACGTAGCATAGCTCTCCCCGGCAAACACCTTGCCGGGGCCTTGATCTTGCCGGGCCCGGGTGCTTGTCGGGCTTTATGACTTGCCGCTCCCCGGGTCCTCGCCGGGACGCGCACAGCGCCGAGGCGTGTCTTCTGTGATGTGATCTTCTAGTCCTCCCGACGAGCTCCTCTCGCCGGGGATCTGCAGGAGTGATGTAGTCTTGAGCCAGAATGGCCTTCCGGCAAGCTCCTCTTGCCGGGTCTTGAGCTTCGTCTTGTACACTTTGTTCTTGAATGGCTTGGTATGGAGTGGGAGATGGTCTCCGGCAAGCATTTGATGGATCTAGCTGCGGGGAGCCTCAGCTGCCCGTGCACAAGTTGGGGTACTGAGGTAACCCCTACCTTAGTACACCGACAAATTCGATAGTGGGTTCATGTCTTGATGCCACCAGCTCCATCTGAGTTGCGATAGTACGCAAAGCAACTACTTGAAATGCAGAAACGGAAGTGTTATATCCAACGGAATTCCTGAACAGTTTGACATTTACTGGAATCCCAAATCACGAGCTAAAATTAAAAGTTGGCATACCTATGACGCTCCAAGTAATATGAACCAAAGTGCCGGGTTATGCAATGGTACAAGGATGGCAACTATTCAACTTGGAACAAGATTTATCGAAGCATAGATAACAACGGGAACACATGTGGGAGAAAAGGTACATTATCCAAGAATAATAATGCCACCAACTGAATTAGCGTGGCCATTTGTTCCAAAAATGAGACAATATCCTATATCAGTTTTATTTGCTATGACTCAACAAAAGCCATGGGCAATCCATAAACAAGGTAGGATTATATCTACCAGAACAACTTTTCGCACATGGACAATTATACGTAGCCTTCTCAAGAGTCAAAAAAAGGGATGGACTATGGGTAATGGTAAATGATGAAGATAGCAATGAGGATGATGTGGTCACAAACATAGCCTACAAAGAAATATTCTAATGGTATGAACAAATAACACAATTTCAGCATGATGCTTTTTTCACTAGATGAGGCCACTAGCCTCTTACATAAGAATTGCATACATATAAATTTAGTACACTGCGAAATATCCTTTAAAATCTGACTTAGCTATCCTAACATGATATGGCAGGTCGAATATGGTCTACTACCGTGCCAAGGTATTGCAAACATGCATCCACACGTGAAATAGTTCAGTACTACCAAACACCGACAATGTAGTACTTGATTCTACAAGCTTATTATTTAATACAAACCAATAGTCAGAGGATCAGGACATTGTTATATTTCATATGTACAATGTAATCAGGCATGTTTTCATATTCAATTATTATATTCTAATTTTTCATTGCAAAATATTGCGAACATGCATCAACAGTTGAAAATAGTTCATGACTAGCAAGCATAGACAATATATATTATGTGGCATTTGATTCTACAAGCTTATTATTTAATGCAAACCAATAGTGAGAGCATGGGGACATTGTAATATTTCATATGTACAATGCAATCAGACCGGATCTCACATTCAATAATTATATGTTAATTACTCTCTACGAAATATTTAAACTATAGCTAATCACAAATGTACTAATTGTTGCTTGAATTTGTTGAATATTAATAGGGGTAGGGGGGACTAACACTACCAATGCCGGCCCCAAGCCCGTTAAAAAGTGGAGGGGGCAAAAACAAATTAACCCTACACCTTAAGATGTATTTCACATTCAATACTTACTATCATCATTTAGTAACTTAGCTCTGAGTCAATCAATTGAAAAAAAGAGCAGCCATTATACACAATGATACAATGAATATATATAGTACTCACTCTGTAAACTAATATAAGACATTTTCGGACACTACTAATTTGCATTGGTATGTCTGCTCAGACATATATTTACATTTTAAAATTTCCTCTAACTTATTAGTATCTGTTTTGTACCTCAGTCAACACTTACAGACCACTTAAAAAATAATCACATGTTTTTTCAAGATTTCAAGGAAAAATGATGAAATATTTAACACTAACATGCATTTTCGTTAATTACATTATATTGGTAGAATCGCACAAAAAGGGGAAACGGTTCAGAAAAAGGGAGAATATGACAGAGTCGGGAAAAGGAAAAAGGGGGACCTGCAGGTTGAACTTCGAATAATGTTGCTGTGAAGTGCTGAGCTGCCTCGAGCGGATATATAGACGATGCTTCTGGCCTGCGCTCTTGGGCAAGAAAACGCCGTCAGCATCCTCATACTAAAGCTGGATCCAAGAGGACTGCGAGCCCGCGGGAGATGAAATCCATGACCAGGTCGATCTCGCTATCTCCCTGGCGCAACTCATCCTTGAGCCCTGCTACCCCTCTATCCCCATTTACAAGAGACCGATGAGGCGTACGAGCAGCCAAACCAGATGCCCTCGATGCTAAACCTGTAGCAGAACCTGCTACAGATTGGATTCAGGTGGAGGACGAGCAACCTCAATTCAGCGAGTAAAGAAAGCAAGCTGATTGGATCTGTCCGGTAGCAGCAATGTGTGGGTGAACTGAGACAATAAGGATAGGAGAAAGGGGATCTCAGCAAAGACGAACATTCTCACTGTGTGAAATAATTAGGGGAAAGAAGAACAGAGAAGTAAAGAGGACTACTACTGCTGGGACCCATTAAACAAATGGCGTTTTGTAACGTGATAACTTAAGCCACGTGTATGCTCTAGGCAGTGCTCATCTAAAAAGATTTGACATGTTAGTTCAGAAGGTTGATTATTTACAATAATCAAATCTATTAATGGATCAATAATACATCAGTTATGCTCTAAGAAGTGCTCATCTAAAAAGATTTGACATGTTAGCTCAGAAGGTTGATAATCTACAAATAGAAAAAAAACTATCATGTGTATTCGATATTAAGTAATGCAATTCTATATGTCTGGGTTCATAATTTTACTCATCTAGAGAAGGTTGATGCGTGGATGTTGGTTCCAATGTATTCACATTAGGATAATACATACTCGAGAAGACTAGAACCATACTACAACTATAACATAAACAAATGGGATTGCTTGCTACGATATAGCGAAATATGTATGATGCATCAGATGGTTTTCATATCTGATCAACCTTAAATTCGATAGTGGGTACATGTCTTGATGCCACCAGCTCCATCTGAGTTGCGATAGTACACAAAGCAACTACTTGAAATGCAGAAACGGAAGTGTTATATCCAATGGAATTCCTGAACAGTTTGACATTTCCTGGAATCCCAAATAACGAGCTAAAATTAAAAGTTGGCATACCTATGACGCTCCAAGTAATATGAACCAAAGTGCCGGGTTATGCAATGGTACAAGGATGACGACTATTCAACTTGGAACAAGATTTATCGAAGCATAGATAACAACGGGAACACATGTGGGAGAAAAGGTACATTATCCAAGAAGAATAATGCCACCAACTGAATTAGCGTGGCCATTTGTTCTAAAAATGAGACAATATCCTATATCAGTTGCTATGACTCAACAAAAGCCATGGGCAATCCATAAAAAAGGTAGGATTATATCTACCAGAACAACTTTTCGCACATGGACAATTATACGTAGCCTTCTCAAGAGTCAAAAAAAGGGATGGACTATGGGTAATGGTAAATGATGAAGATAGCAATGAGGATGATGTGTCACAAACATAGCCTATAAAGAAATATTCTAATGGTATGAACAAATAACACAATTTCAGCATGATGCTTTTTTCACTAGATAAGGCCACTGGCCTCTTACATAAGAATTGCATACATATAAATTTAGTACACTGCAAAATATCCTTTAAAATCTGACTTAGCTATCCTAACATGATATGGCAGGTCGAATATGGTCTACTACCGTGCCGAAGTATTGCAAACATGCATCCACACATGAAATAGTTCAGTACTACCAAACACCGACAATGTAGATTATGTGATACTTGATTCTACAAGCTTATTATTTAATACAAACCAATAGTCAGAGCATCAGGACATTGTTATATTTCATATGTACAATGCAATCAGGCATGTTTTCATATTCAATTATTATATACTGATTTTTCATTGCAAAATATTGCAAACATGCATCAACAGTTGAAAATAGTTCATGACTAGCAAGCATAGACAATATATATTATGTGGCATTTGATTCTACAAGCTTATTATTTAATGCAAACCAATAGTGAGAGCATGGGGGCATTGTAATATTTCATATGTACAATGCAATCAGACCGGATCTCACATTCAATAATTATATGTTAATTACTCTCTACGAAATATTTAAACTATAGCTAATCACAAATGTACTAATTGTTGCTTGAATTTGTTGAATATTAATAGGGGTAGGGGGACTAACACTACCAATGGCGGTCCCAAGCCCGTTAAAAAGTGGAGGGGGCAAAAACAAATTAACTCTACACCTTAAGATGTATTTCACATTCAAAACGTACTATCATAATTTAGTAACTTAGCTCTGAGTCAATCAATTGAAAAAAAGAGCAGCCATTATACACGATGATACAATGAATATATATAGTACTCACTCTGTAAACTAATATAAGACGTTTTTGGTCACTACTAATTTGCATTGGTATGTCTGCTCAGACATATATTTACATTTTAAAATTTTCTCTAACTTATTAATATCTGTTTTGTACCTCAGTCAACACTTACATACCACTTAAAAAAATAATCACATGTTTTTTCAAGATTTCAAGGAAAAATGATGAAATATTTAACACTAACATGCATTTTCGTTAATTATATTATATTGGTAGAATCGCACAAAAAGGGGAAAAGGTTTAGAAAAAGGGAGAATATGACAGAGTCGGGAAAAGGAAAAAGGGGGACCTGCAGGTTGAACTTCGAATAATGTTGCTGTGAAGTGCCGAGCTGCCTCGAGCGGATATACAGACAATGCTTCTGGCTTGCGCTCTTGGGGAAGAAAACGCCGTCAGCATCCTCATACTAAAGCTGGATCCAAGAGGACTGCGAGCCCGCGGGAGATGAAATCCATGACCAGGTCGATCTCGCTATCTCCCTGGCGCAGCTAATCCTTGAGCCCTGCTACCCCTCCATTCCCATTTACAAGAGACCGATGAGGCGTACGAGCAGCCAAACTAGATGTCCTCGATGCTAAACCTGTAGCAGAACCAGCTACGGATTGGATTCAGGTGGAGGACGAGCAACCTCAATGCAGCGAGTAAAGAAAGCAAGCTGATTGGATCTGTCCGGTAGCAGCAATTTGTGGGTGAGCTGTGACAATAAGGATAGGAGAAAGGGGATCTCAACAAAGACGAACATTCTCACTGTGTGAAATAATTAGGGGAAAGAAGAACGTAGAAGTAAAGAAGACTACTACTGCTGGGACCCATTAAACAAATGGCGTTTTGTAACATGATAACTTAAGCCACGTGTATGTACATACAGTAGTGTGGAGTGGACACTGTGAGAGCAAAATATATAACGTGATAATATAAGCCACCCTTAGTACTGCTGAGTGTACGTGTATAAAAGCAAATACCAACCAACAATTTTTTTTATGATACGTATAGTAGTGTGGATTTCTCAAACATGGGCCTACAGACGCATCTGATCAATAAAAAGAAATAGTAAAAACAATAGCTTTTTGTGACAAAAATAATCTAGCATAATAATCATGTTTAAACTTTCAGGAAATGAGATGTGTCGTACTGTGAATAAAAAAATACAACTACAAAAACCATGAATAGTAGCTTTTATATAGCATTGATTCTGTCATACTTTTCTTGGAATTCGCAATAAATCATTTTGTCCAAAAATTTAGATAATGTATGTTGCCAAAAGGTTTTAAAAATACTTGGCTATTTCTAATTTAGGTGCCCGTGCACCGTGGTTCGCCGTTCTGTTTTTTATGTACAATATGTAAATAAAATAAAATAATTACTGTACAAAATCACTAAATGAAATGTGCCAATCTTGAATAATATTAGAAAATTAACCTATGACTACACGAAAACAATCAGAAGCATTAATTTTGTGTTTACAGAAAAAAAAGCAACATGATCAAAATGTGAGAAAAAATACAAATGTAATTTGAAGAATGCAACTGATCATAGAACGAAAGTTAATATGACATGCATAATTAGGAAGTACAGGATGAACGGACCGCACATATTTATATATCAATAAAAGCCAAAACGTACCAAAGAAAATACTATGCTAGCAAAAGTCTTATATTTGAAAATGTCATCAAATTTGTTTTCACTTCTACACTTGACAAATCAAATAAAATATTCTAATAATTTAACTCAAAAAAAATCCTAGCCCGCACATCGAGCGGGCCACTTTGCTAGTACCTAGAAAGGTAAACTGAATCTTTGGGCTTCTAGAAATAATGCAAGCCTGAAACTGAAATACCTAGAAAGGTGAACTGAATCTTTGGGCCTCTAGAAATAATGCAAGCCTGAAACTGAAATACCTAGAAAGGTGAACCGAATCTTTGGGCCTCTAGAAAGATTTATTACCTCCTCAAGCAACATCAAACAATTCCATGCGTGCACCACAAATCTATACCAAGTTTGATCAGGATCTACTTTTCCAAATTAGAATTAGCGCTAGAGCTAGCAAGATCAATGATATGACTGTGAGACAGAGAATGAACGAATAGACTCACCCCTCTCGCGACCACCCTGGTAGATGCGCCGCCGCCACGCATGACAGAGGGAGAAAAACGACCGGTGAAGGGGGAGCGGGGCGGAGGCCGGAAGGAGGGCGGCCGGAGGAGAGATAGGGCTAGCGGTGCTTGGGCGGGCGGACCTATGGGGAACAGAGAGGAGTCGTGCGAGAGGGGGGGAGCGATCTGGTGCGGGCAAGGGAGATTTTTTAGTTCTCTTTTAGTGGGCCCGAGGATAACTAACCCGATTAGAACATCTCCACCGAGCTAGTTTTTTAGCTAGGTTAGAGCAAACTAGCTCAAACTAACCCCTCTTGTTTCGATAATTTGAGGCTATTTCAACCCAAACTAGCTCTAACTCAGGGATCCAAAGAAAGAGGAGTGGTAGTGTACATGCTACAGTGTGGACCATAGCACATTGTTTTTTATGGCCATACCACCACATTGTTTTCTACTGCTGGTTCACTGGGCTACCGTGGTTCGCACTGCTGGTCACTAGGCTGCCGTGGTTCGCACTGCTGGTTCACTGGGCTGCCGTGGTTCGCACTCCTCCGACCTGAGTAGTAGTAGTACTAGTATATACCGCATCATTCTTTGCTCCTTCTTACTACTCCGACATGTGGGAGAGCCAGCATCCGAGTCGACGTGTCATGCACCAGATTAGAGTGCGGAACGGAAGGGGGGCATCACCCCAGTCAGAGCGCCAGTAATTCATGACTATACTGAGTGGTCATATCACAAGTCTTTCCAGCAGTACCGCGCCGTCAAATCGCACAGCCCGACCTTTCCAGCAGTATGTTTGATAATCCGCCACTCGCTCACCCTCCTTGCCTCTGTGTCAAACCGCCTACCCGAAAACTGCCGCGCGTACTGCCCGGGAAAAGCCCCGCCCTCAACTTTTAACTACTAGAAAATAGTTTGAGCTCGTTTGTTCTATATAAATACAATACTTACTGTATGTTTATTCACCCGTGGGGTTGTTCAATGAATGGAGGGGCGGGGAGCACAAGAGAACAATACTAGTACTACTAGTAGTAAGTAGGAGTCGTACAATAGTCACCTTAAATAGAGAGTTTCTTTTCTTTAATGCCACGTACACAAATTGAAACGCTTGTTGTGGAGAGAAAAAGATAATCACTCCACTATATATGTACGCAGGGGCCTGAGCGCTTGCTTTACTAGGGTTGCTCTCTTCATTCTCTCATCCTCTCCAGATATAAACAAGACAGCGGTAGCGACATTTTCTCTCTGCTCACCACTGGTCACAGATCCAGACGGATCCCTTCGCCTATGTGTGTAGAGGACTAAAAGGTGCATAGTTCACGCGGTCATCGCCGCCGAGGAAGGAAACCCACAACTGCCGGAGGGGCCCGATCCTCTGCCCGTGCCGTTCTCTCCGACACAGAGCCGGCTCGGGAGGTCCTCCGACCCTTCTTCCTCCCTGCCATATTGTCTGCAGATCCGACCTGCCACCGCTAACATCCCGGCGACCCTCAGGTATATGTTCTTCGAAAGCGGCCTTGCTCTACTGCCCCAGCTCCCCACGTGTCTGCATGTGCATCTTTTTCTACTCCCATCAGCTCTTCCGAAGCCACCTAAATTTTCAGTATTATTAGAGGTAAAGCTACTTCATGCATTCGAATCTAGGGCTTTGTTCAAACAACGAAGAAAGGGGGGAAAGTTGTAGCATGAATCTAGGACTTGATTCAAAGAAGAAATAATATGGTGAAAGTAGTAGAGACCGGATACCCAACCGGTCTCTTCGTTGAAAAGGGAAATAATGGGAAAACGCAGTACAAACCGGATAAGGAACAGATCTATTATTGGTTGAAAAAGGATAGAAAGTGGCGGCCGTGGACAAGTCAACAGAGTATGTCCAGATTAGATTTGCTGCCATCACATAGTAAAAGGTCTCCAGGATTAGATCTGCGGCCCTCACATAGTAAAAGGTCTCAGGATTAGATTTGCTGCCCTCACATAGTAAAAGATCTCCAGAATTAGATTTGCTGCCCTCACATAGTAAAAGGTCTCCAGGATTAGATTTGCTACCCTCACATAGTAAAAGGTCTCCAGGATAAGATTTTCTTCCCTCACATAGTACAAGGTCTCCAGGATTAGGTTTGCTTCTCTCACATAGCATGAACAAACTCATCATCACCACTTTATGCCTCCTTGTGGGTACATTGTGCTGATGCGTCCACTATCGCATCTCCTTATACCAACCTTTTGCTGTTGTTAATGTAAGGGTGTCACGCCCAATATGCGATACTATCCTAAAGAGACTTGAAGGTCCCACCAAGGATAGAACCGCATATTGATACGCTTTTACAAGGTGGATATCATTACATCAACATTACATAATAGATAGGGATACATACAAGAGGCATACAATGCCACACGAATACAACATCACCTTACATAAGAGCACCATCCGACTACGGATGAATCACAACCAGAAACTCCAACGACATCTACCCTGCTAGCCCAGACTGCCGACCCGGAACCTATCCCCTGATCGAAGAAGAAGCAGCAGAAGAACTCCAAACAAATAAACATCGCTCTCGCGTCAGGATCATCGCAACACCTGCACCTCAAACTGTTGTTGTAGTAATCTGTGAGCCACGAGGACTCAGCAATCCCATTACCATGGGTATCAAGACTAACAAAGCTTAATGGGTAAGGAATGGATAAGTGGTGAGGTTGCAGCAGTGACTAAGCATATATGGTGGTTAACATACGCAAATAAGAGCAAGAAGAGAGCAAACGGAACGGTCGTTAATTAGCAATGATCAAGAGGTGATCCTGAACTCCTACTTACGTAAAACATAACCCCAAAACCGTGTTCACTTCCCGGACTCCGCCGAAAATAGACCATCACGGCTACACACACGGTTGATGCATTTTATTTCGGATCTGGTGTCAAGTTATCTACAACCAGACATTAACAAATTCCCATCTGCCACATAACCGCGGGCACGGCTTTCGAAAGTTTATACCCTGCAGGGGTGTCCCAACTTAGCCCATGATAAGCTCTTGCGATCAACGAAGGATATACCTTCTCCCAGGAAGACCCGATCAGTATCGGAATCCCGGTTACAAGACATTTCGACAATGGTAAAACAAGACCAGCAAGACCACCCGCTGCGCCGACAAATCCCGATAGGAACTGCACATATCTCGTTCTCAGGGCACACCGGATAAGCTAAGCGTACAGGTACCAACGTAATCCAAGGTGCCAAGGGATGGTCCCACACGGTGCTCTAGATTTGGACCGACACTCGGAGGAGCACTGCCCAGGGGGGGTAAAATAAAGTTGACCCTCGGGCTCTGGAAACCCAAGGGAAAAAGGGCTAGGTGAGGCTATGGTAAAATCAAGGTTGGGCCTTGCTGGAGGAGTTTTATTCAAAGCGAACTGTCAAGGGGGTCCCATAAATCACCCAACCGCGTAAGGAACACAAAATCCAGGAACATAGCACCGGTATGACGGAAACTAGGGCGGCAAGAGTGGAACAGAACACCAGGCATAAGGCCGAGCCTTCCACCCTTTACCAAGTATATAGATGCATCAATTAAATAAGAGATATTGTGATATCCCAACATAATCCTGTCCATCATGGGGCAATATTCAACTTCACCTGCAACTAACAATGCTATAAGAGGGGCTGAGCAAAGCAGTAACATAGCTGAGCAATGGTTTGCTAGCACGGGTGAAAAGGTTAGAGGCTGACATGGCAATTTCGGAGGCTTGATAGAACAAATGATAGGTAGCGCAGCATAGCGATAGAACGAAGCAACTAGCATAGCAATGATAGTAGTGAGATCCATGGTAGCGGTCATCTTGCCTGAAATCCCGCAAGGAAGAAGAACGAGTCCATGAAGAAGACGAACGGATGAAGCCGAACCAAGCGTAGATGAACGAATCCTCACGATCGCAACGAAATGGGGACTATCGAGAAGAAGCACACAACAAGGTAAACACACCACACCTGAACAAGGCATGATGCATGACAAAGGCTACATGAAGCTACTCATGGCAAGAGATGATGCAAACAAGAACAACACATCAAGGCAAGTTTAAATGAGGCCGGAAGCAACATATAACAATTCCGGTAAGTCCTCATATGCAAATTTAGAAATTGGTAAAGATATGAATAAACCTTATGTTCAAGTTGTTAAACAGCAAGTTAAAGAGCACCAATAGAATTTACACGAAATCCTAGTCAAGTTACATATAAGGTTCATTTAGTTCGGAGCTACAGCCTAGAAGATATGAGCAAAACAAGGTAAACATGGCATTGATGCTAAATGCATCCAAACATCAAGCAAGCACCTCAAAACAAGGATTCAACATGATAATGAAACTACATGCAAATCTAACCAAGTTTCATATAGAGCACACTCAAAACGGAGCAACCGTTCAACACACACTCTATACAAGTTTAAAGGACAAGTTGTCCAAAACAGCAACTAGGCATCTTACAAGCATCAAAACTATATGCTACAGCACCCTAACATCATAACAAAAGGCATCGACGCGATGTATAGGTAAAGCATGACAAAACACGAACACTTAGCTATCTCCAGAAATCACTAGAACATGCTCAAAAGAACATGGCAAGATTGCAAATAACAGTTTCAGTCTTAACAGAAATAACATCAGGTTGCAATGTTTAGAGCTAGCAAACATCATGCTACAGGAACATAACATGGCAAACAAAGTCATGGCATTAATCTACTAATCTAGTATAACAAAAGTCCCTTACTGACCATGAGCCAAAAGGGCACAGAAAATATGATGGCACCCACGTAAACATGGCAAATGATATGATAGATTCAGACATGGCAGGAACAATGATAAGTAGGCATGTTGGTGAGCTTGAACCACTCACCACAGAGCAATACATGGAATGGCAAGGCAACCAACAGTAAGAAGGCATATTTTGGAAGCTAAACATGGCAAGAGCAAGTTCATAGGGTGCATGCATCACTAGCAAAGCTCATGGCAAAACTGAACTTAATGTTAACAGGCTGACAGCAACACTATTTAGCTGTTTTGAGGGCAAGATAACAACAAGTTACAGCAGGCCATAAATGCAACCATGGGCATTAATGCAGAGAGCATGACATGTGTAACAAAACATCCTTAGTTAACATCTCCATATTATGCATAGAATGACTTGTAGCCGCAGGTTAACACAGCATCAAGATATAACAGAATCAGTCTAGCAAAACAGCAACAGCAAGTACCCTACTGAACAAGCTCGAGGCACTCACTATAAGACCCACAAAAATACACGGATTCAACCACTGTAAATATGGCATGATGTAGCTCAAAACTCATGTAGACATCAAGCTCATAGGATGCACACACAAAATGCAACGAAAAAGACAAAACAACAAGTTATAACAGTTTCAGCAGATTAACATCATATAGCACTCTTGCAATAATGATTAGGGCATCAAGATGAACTCAAACAAGCATGGTACAATGGAGTGAAATGTAGAGCATCTCTCAGTGAAAATTTTGATATATTATATGCATGACACAGAGCTATGGTCATGGAGATATGGCATCGCAAACAAGGCACCAGAATGTAGGAAAATCGGGGATAGTGAAAAAAAACAGAGCCGAGCGCAATATAACTAAAACGTGCACCGAGCGGGGAATAGGCGGGCTTCTCAGCAGCATGTCCTTGGGCCGGAGAGAGGCGGAGCTGGGCCGTGGGGGGGGGGCGGCCCATGAGGGAGGCGCTGGGGCGCGTCGTCTCCTCCCGATCCGATCGGGAGCGAGGTAGGGCGAGGCGGCGGCGGCGCCTTGCAACTCCAGCAAGGGTACAAGGACACCGGGGAGGCTGCGGGGCACTGGGGCTGCTGGATCCGGGGCACCATGCCCGGATCTGACCGGAGCAGGGCGACGGCGGCCATGGGGCTCCGGCGGGGGGGAGCTTGGAGGCAAGGGCGAGGCGAGGGCCGGCGGGCACCGGCGGCGTGGCGGCGATCGGTCGGCGGCGAAGCGGCGCGGGCGCCTCCGCGAGGCGACGATGGGGTTCGGGTCACCGGGCGGCGGGAGGCGAGGCGACGCGGGCGGCGGAGGCCGAGGGGCGGCGGCCATGGTCGGGCGTGGCCCAGATCGGACCTGGGCCGGCAGCCTCGGGCCCACGGCCTGGGCGGCAGGCACGGCGGCTGGCGGCGGGAGCGCGTGGCGGCTTCCGTTGGCTCGGCGCGGCAGCGGATGCGTCCGGCCAGGGTTGGACATGTCCGGTGCGGCGCGGAGGGGAAAATCTAGGGTTTGGGGTGTTCTCGTCCGAGATTTCGGGGAAGAGGGACATATTTATAGCTAGAGGGAGCTAGGAGAGTCCAAATGAGGTGCGGTTTTCGCCCACACGATTGTGATCGAACGACCGAGTGCATGGAAGGGGTTTGGATGGGTTATTGGGCCACTTTGGAGGGGTGTTGGGCTGCACACAAAAGAGGCTTTTGCGGCTACCCGGTTAACCGTTGGAGCATCAAACGACCTCCAAATGGAACGAAACTTGACAGGCGGTCTACCGGTGGTGTACCAAGGCCGCTTGGCAAACCTCGGGCCATTCCGAGAAAGTTTAACACCCGCACACGAAAAGAGGCAAAAGGGGGCGCCGGGGGACATAGGAGTGTCGGATTGCAAAATGGACAACGGGGAAAATGCTCGGATGCATGAGACGAACACGTATGCAAACTGAGATGCACATGATGACATGATAAAATTCAACACGCAAGCAAATGACAAGGCTATGACGGTGAATAACTGGAAGACACCTGGCGCATCGAATCCGGGGTGTTACAACTCTCCTCCACTAACAAGAGATCTCGTCCCGAGATCTTAGCACCGAGACGGGGGGAAAGGGATGAGATGAAATAAGAATAAAAGAGAGAGGACGAACAAAGTTGAGAGCACTGGGTAGGAAAAGGAACGACAAATATGACGAGAATCAAATGCTCATGGAAACAAGGTAGACTCTAAAACCACTCCGGTTAGACAAGGCAGAAAATAATAAGCACGGAAGAATTTGGACAACACTCCGACTAAAACATGGAGGAATAGAACACGAGCTTGAGAGGATGGAATGATACTTGATGAAGACATGACACAAAACCTCCGGAAAGAATTGAAAGAGTGGAACGAGAAGAATGGGGAAGAAGATGGAAACTTCTGTCAAGAATGAAATAAAGAGCATCCTTAGAAGAAAACATTGAACGGAATTGTTGAGAAAATCAACAACGAAAAGAATAAGCTTCTTTTGGACTTATGGATAACATCTCAAAATTATGAGGTGATAACCAACCACAAGCGGAAAAGATAGAATAGCTGAGAGGAACGAAGAAATGCAAAACTCCACTTCAAAATCATACGGATAATTAATTACACTTCGAGACGCGAGAAGAAAAGATACTTGAACTCCACTAACAAAATCTTGATGAACTCTTGAAGAATGAATTAAATCATGAAGAACCACCATGAAAAACTCCGGTGACGAAATGATGGTGAGATAGAAATGAAAGGATGAAAGAATAAGATTACAGCCTTGTATTGATTTGGATGGAGGTTCCGACGAAATGACCGAGGAAATTTAAACTCCGGAAAAGAAAAGATGAAAACACTTGGAACTAGAATTTATTCATCACGAACAAACTCCGAAGGAAGGGATTACTCACTTGGAAGAAATAAGAATAAGGTTTATTGTACGCTTATCCTTCATCAAATTAAATTGATGACAAGCAATGGATTTGCATACTACTTATTCTTCTTGCAAAGGATTAAGGGGAATGTGGCACAAAACTTGAGAAAGTCTTCAAGAACCACCAGTAGAATTGAAAAGAACGAATGAATTAATATGATAATCAAAGAAAAATAATCTTGAACGAACCACCGTAAGAATTCGAAAATGACTGATGAAAGAGAATGAATCATCGGGAAGAATTAGAAGAACAAATATGCTTACGGGGATTTGGATGCAAAAGAACGAAGAGATAACAAGCTGATTAAAGAACACTTGAACGAAGCACCGGGATAATTGGATAACGGTAGCTGAAATGTGAGGACGAAAAAATTCTTCTGGAATGATGGCCTCCGGTGAAAAGAAAAGGAAAAACAACTCCCGACATACTCCGGATGGTTAAAAAAAGAATATCTGACAAATTGAATAATTCTCGAGGATAACATGAAGCTAGAGCCATGAAACTTCGAGAGAACGGACAAGATTTAGAGGAAAAACTCTTCTTCGGTCTTCATATGACGACGGGAAACACCGCCAAAATTGTTGAGAAACTCCGGAATAATGAAAAAGAGGAAAGGTAGAACCAAAGATGAAAAGAATTTGAAATAGATCTTGGAGAAGGCATGTGACTGATGGAATCCATTCTTACATCACACTTTGAAAAGAATTTGAGAATAACCCCGGGAGAATTAGAAGAGTTAGGTAAGATCCTAGAAAAAGACCTGTGGGTTAGGGCCCACTAAAAGAAACACCGTTGCAAAGGGATGTTGAACAGATAGATGATGCATCGGAACAATTGAAATATTTGAATGAGGTGACAACCTCGAATTAATTGGAACGCAGACGAATCTCCTGAGATGACTTCTGCACTCCCGAATGATTCAATGGCGAGAGGCGAACGAGGAAGGAGAACACTCGATCCAAGGAAAAGAATGTGATCAACCCGAAAAACTTGAATTGAGTCCACCGGAAAAGAAAAATAGATGAAGGATGTCAAACAAAAGAGAATTCACCGGTTGAAATGATTGAGGGAAGACTGAAAAGGCTCCGTACGAATGAAATTGATGCTCGAAAGAGACTCAGGCTCCGGGAAAAAGAGGGTGGGAGGGCGGGAAAACAAAGGCAATTTGCAAGGGGAAATGACGAATATCTTGAAGAGAAAACGCTGGTTGAAATCACTGAGGAAAGAAAGCAAAGACTTTGCACGAGTAGGATGGATACTCGATTACGGACTCTGGCTCCGAGAATAAAAAAGGGTGGGCGGGTGGGAAAAACAAGGTCAACTTTGGACAGGGAAAACAACGTCGTGGAGGAAGAACTGAGGATTGATCTCGCGAAAGACAAAGAGGTTTGAGTCGACTTGCCGAGAGATGTACCGGATAAAAGAGGATGGACAACTCACGAAAACTAACCGCGTGATCCTAAAGAAAAATTTGAACGGGAAGAGGAGTAGTTCAAAACACCTACGTCAAGATTTCTCACCAGAGCGACGAAGGGGCTGAGGAGTAAAAAGAATTCCTACTCTCCGATATAACTAAACTCCGAAAATAGTTTTCTTCTAGACTCAACAACGGCCAAACTACACGATCAATCAAGGGGGGCTCCTAAGGTTGGTCGAGGCTCTGATACCAACTTGTCACGCCCAATATGAGATACTATTCTAAAGAGACTCAAAGGCCCCACCAAGGATAGAACCGCATATTGATACGCTTTTGCAAGGTGGATATCATTACATCAACATTACATAATAGATAGGGATACATACAAAAGGCATACAATGCCACACGAATACAACATCACCTTACATAAGAGCACCATCCGACTACGGATGAATCACAAACAGAAACTCCAACAACATCCACCCTGCTAGCCCAGGCTGCCGACCCAGAACCTATCCCCTGATCGAAAAAGAAGCAGAAGAAGAACACCAAACAAGTAAACATCGCTCTCGCGTCAGGATCATCGCAAAACCTGCGCCTGCAACTATTGTTGTAGTAATATGTGAGCCACGAGGACTCAGCAATCCCATTACCATGGGTATCAAGACTAGCAAAGCTTAATGGGTAAGGAATGGATAAGTGGTGAGGTTGTAGCAGCGACTAAGCATATATGGTGGCTAACATACGCAAATAAGAGCGAGAAGAGAGCAAACGGAACGGTCGTCAACTAGCAATGATCAAGAGGTGATCCTGAACTCCTACTTACGTCAAACATAACCCCAAAACCGTGTTCACTTCCCGGACTCCGCCGAAAAGAGACCCTCACGGCTACACACGCGGTTGATGCGTTTTAATTCGGATCTGGTGTCTAGTTATCTACAACCGGACATTAAAAAATTCCCATCTGCCACATAACCACGGGCACGACTTTCGAAAGTTTATACCCTGCAGGGGTGTCCCAACTTAGCCCATGATAAGCTCTCGCGATCAACGAAGGATATACCATCTCCTAGGAAGACCCGATCAGTCTCGGAATCCCTGTTTACAAGACATTTCGACAATGGTAAAACAAGACTAGCAAGACCACCCGCTGTGCCGACAAATTCCGATAGGAGCTGCACATATCTCGTTCTCAAGGCACACCGGATAAACTAAGCGTACAGGTACCCACGTAATCCAAGTTGCCAAGGGATGGTCCCGCACGGTGCTCTAGTTTGTTCCAACACTTGGAGGAGCACCGCCCCGGGGTAAATAAAGATGACCCTCGGCTCCTAAACCCAAGGGAAAAAGGGCTAGGTGAGGCAAATGGTAAAACCAAGGTTGGGCCTTGCTGGATGAGTTTTATTCAAAGCGAACTGTCAAGGGGGTCCCATAAATCACCCAACCGCGTAAGGAACGCAAAATCCGGGAACATAACACCGGTATGATGGAAACTAGGGCGGAAAGAGTGGAACAAAACACCAGGCATAAGGCCGAGCCTTCCACCCTTTACCAACTATATAGAGATTTTGTGATATCCCAACATAATTCTGTCCATCATGGGGCAATCTTCAACTTCACCTGCAACTAACAATGCTATAAGAGGGGCTGAGCAACGCAGTAACATAGCCAAGCAATGGTTTGCTAGCACGGGTGGAAAGGTTAGAGGCTAACATGGCAATTTGGGAGGCTTGATAGAACAAATGATAGGTAGCGCAGCATAGCGATAGAACGAAGCAACTAGCATAGCAATGATAGTAGTGAGATCCAGGGTAGCAGTCATCTTGCCTGAAATCCCGCAAGGAAGAAGAATGAGTCCATGAAGAACACGAACGGATGAAGCCGAACCAAGCGTAGACGAACGAATCCTCACGATCGCAACGAAACGGGAACTATCGGGAAGAAGCACACAACATGGTAAACACACCACACCTGAACAAGGCATGATGCATGACAAAGGCCACATGAAGCTACTCATGCCAAGAGATGATGCAAACAAGAACAACACATCAAGGCAAGTTTAAATGAGGCCGGAAGCAACATATAACAATTCCAGTAAGTCCTCATATGCAAATTTAGAAATTGGTCCAGATATGAATAAACCTTATGTTCAAGTTGTTAAACAGCAAGTTAAAGAGCACCAAGAGAATCTACACGAAATCCTAGTCAAGTTACATATAAGGTTCATTTAGTTCGGAGCTACGACCTAGAAGATATGAGCAAAACAAGGTAAACATGGCATTGATGCTAAATGCATCCAAACATCAAGCAAACACCTCAAAACAAGGATTCAACATGATAATATGAAACTACATGCAAATCAAAGCAAGTTTCATATAGAGCACACTCAAAACGGAGCAACGGTTCAACACATACACTCTATACAAGGTTAAAGGACAAGCTGTCCAAAACAGCAACTAGGCATCTTACAAGCATCAAAACAATATCCTACAGCACCCTAACATGATAACAAAAGGCATGTATGTGATATATATGTAAAGCATGACAAAACATGAACACTTAGCTATCTCCAGAAATCACTAGAACATGCTCAAAAGAACATGGCAAGATTGCAAATAATAACAGTTTCAGTCTTAACAGAAATAACATCAGGTTGCAATGTTTAGAGCTAGAAAACATCATGCTACAGGAACATAACATGGCAAACAAAGGCATGGCATGAATCTACTAATCTCATATAACAAAAGTCCCTTACTGACCATGAGCCAAAAGGGCACAGAAAATATGATGGCACCCATGTGAACATGGCAAATGATATGACAGATTCAGACATGGCAGGAACAACGATAAGTAGGCATGTTGGTGAGCTTGAACCACTCACCACAGAGCAATACATGGCATGGAAAGGCAACCAAAAGTAAGAAGGCATATTTCTGAAGCTAAACATGGCCAGAGCAAGGTCATAGGGTGCATGGATCACTAGCAAAGCTCATGGCAAAACTGAACTTAATGTTAACAGGCTGACAACAACATTATTTAGCTGTTTTGAGGGCAAGATAACAACAAGTTACAGCGAACCATAAATGCAAACAGGGGCATGAATGCATAGACCATGACATTTATAACAAAACATCCTTAGTGAACATCTCCAGGATTATCCATAGAATGACTTGTAGCAGCAGGTTAACATAGCATCAAGATATAGCAGAATCAGTCTAGCAGAACAGCAACAACAAGTACCCTACTGAACAAGCTCGATGCACTCACTACGAGACCCACAAAAATACATAGATTGCACCACTGTAAAGATGGCATGATGCATCTCAAAACTGATGTAGACATCAAGCTCATAGGATGCACACACAAAATGCAATGAAAAAGACAAAACAGCAAGTTATAACAATTTCAGCAGATTAACATCATATAGCACTCTTGCAAACGATGGTTAGGGCATCAAGATGAACTCAAACAAGCATTGGCACAATGGAGTGAAATGTAGAGCATCTCCTAATGAACATTTTGATATATTATATGCATGAAACTGAGCTATGGTCATGGAGATATGGCATCGCAAACAAGGCACCAGAATGTAGGAAAATCGGGACGGTGGAAAAAAAAACAGAGCCGAGCGCAATATAACTAAAACGTGCACCGGGCGGGGAATAGTCGGGCTTCTCACCCGCATGGCCTTGGGCCGGAGAGAGGCGGAGCTGGGCCGGTCAAAGCTGGGTTGGTCGGAGCTGGGCCGTGGGGGGGCCGACCCATGAGGGAGGCGCTGGGGCGCGTCGTCTCCTCCCGATCCGATCGGGAGCGAGGTAGGGCGAGGCGGCGGCGGTGCCTTGCAACTCCGGCGAGGGTACAAGGACGCCGGGGAGGCTGCGGGGCGCTGGGGCTGCCGGATCCGGGGCACCATGCCCGGATCTGACCGGAGCAGGGCGGCGGCGGCCATGGGGCTCCGGCGGCGGGGAGCTTGGAGGCAAGGGGCGAGGCGAGGGCCGGCCGGGCACCGGGCGGCGGGGCGGCGACCGGTCGGCGGCGAGCGGCGCGCCCGGCGAGGCGACGGCGGGTTCAGTGGTCACCGGCGGGGAGGCGAGGCGGCGCTGGTCGGCGGAGGCCGAGGGGCGTGGCGCTTCATGGTCGGGCGCTGCCAGATCGGCCCGAGGCGGGCCGCCTCGGCCCCGACGGGCTCTGGCGGCGGGCGCGGTGGCTGGTGGCGGGGAGCGCCACGTGGCGGCTTCCCGTTGGTTCGGGCGCGGTGGCGGATGCGTCCGGCCGAGGTTGGACATGTCCGGCGCGGCGCGGAGGGGAAAATCTAGGGTTTGGGGTGTTTTCATCCGAGATTTCGTGGAAGAGGGACATATTTATAGCTAGAGGGAGCTAGGAGAGTCCAAATGAGGTGCGGTTTTTGCTGACACGATCGTGATCGAACGACCAAGAGCATGGAAGTGGTTTGGATGGGTTATTTGGCCACTTTGGATGGGTGTTGGGCTGCACACAGAAGAGGCTTTTGCGGCTACCCGGTTAACCGTTGGAGCATCAAACGACCTCCAAATGGAATGAAACTTGACAGGCGGTCTACCGGTGGTGTACCAAAGCCGCTTGGCAAACCTCGGGCCATTCCAAGAAAGTTTAACACCCGCACACGAAAAGAGGCAAAAGGGGGCGCCGAGGGACATAGGAGTGTTGGATTGCAAAACGGACAACGGGGAAAATGCTCGGATACATGAGACGAACACATATGCAAATTGAGATTCACATCATGACATGATAAAATGCAACACGCAAGCAAATGACATGGCAATGATGGTGAATAACTGGAAGACACCTGGCGCATCGAGCGCATGTAAAATGAAGCGATCACACTGTTACCTTAGGGACATGTGTAACGAGTGTTATTGTTAATCTAATGCCTGTAGTGATAAGATGCAAATAAACTGTGTTACAAATGGCACTCCTGCTGTTTTCCTCAGTATGATAAGTAAGTTGCTCCTTTACGCTGCTGAGTGTCCTGGTGTCCCCATGGTCCCATGCCCTTAAACCAACTCTTTAGCTGTTGTTGATTTACTGTGTGTGGTAAACAAGCAATGCCACCATTAAAGTAATCCCATATTTGAGGAATCTCATTGTTGATCTTAATGCTTCTAGTAACATGAAGCATTGCTGATGTTTTAAAATTTCTACTATCCTTGCGTGATTGCCATGAACATAATTAAGATGCTTCTTTTCATTTTGTATATGTTTCGTATATTATTATTGACCAGCAACTGTTTACTTTCTATCTTTTTGTGCAGATAGGGATATCCATTTCACCTTGTTGCTATTGTGACCTTTTGGTGAACAACACAAAACACTTTTTTGGAATGAGTGTCTTATGCAGTTCAACTAAAATGTCATGTGGGCAACATATCTCAATTTCGGTGGAACTGCACAAAATGGTGATTGGAGTTTCCAAAATCTCCGTCAAGTTCTGCTGGTAATCTCGTGCAACATTTTATTAGCCTTTGCAAGATGGATCCGTCACTGTCACCACAATGGCACTTTGTTTTAGTGGAACTGCACAAAAGGATAAGAAAATTATAATTGCACCTTACATGAGCCGGACAGCCAACCTTAAAGTTCCTCAATTTTAGTGCAACTACTAAAAAAGAACCTGCCAGCTCACGCGAGCAAGTACTTCTTGCTAGCTGAATGATGCAATCTTTGCTTCATTTCAGGTGAACTGCAGAAAAAGGTGCATGAATTGAATCATGGAACTCCAGGCAGACCTCATCCTAGTGGAGCTGCAGGTTGAGTTCAAGGAGGCCACTATCAAAGTGAAATCATGCTCTCCTTGTTTGTGTTCTGCAAACAGGAACACTCAACTGCAGATGTTGTGACGGTCAAGAGCATTCGCCAAGTTCTTCGATTGTATGGCATGGCTAGCCAAGATGGATTTAATCCCGATATTCACTTTATCAAAAGGCCCTAATGGGTTGGTTCTGAATCTTGCAAGCTGGGAATCAATGAGATATGTAGGCATCTTTGTTGTACTTATTATTTGAATCTTATTTGTTGGTTCTGAATCTTGCAAGCTGGGAATCAATGAGATGTGTAGGCATCTTTGTTGTACTTATTATTTGGATCTTATTTGTTGGTTCTGAATCTTGCAAGCTGGGAATCAATGAGATGTGTAGGCATATTTGTTGTACTTATTATTTGGATCTTATTTGTTGGTTCTGAATCTTTCAAGCTGGGAAACACGACATGATGATGCAGAGGACAACAACCATAACAAACAGTTCAAACTTGGTAGTATTATCTTTGTGAAAGTGAGACAAATGTGCTGATCGTGAGCGTCCCGAGAATAATAATTCTAATTGGTGTGCATGTTGATCCTGTGGCACTGATAGAACAAGCCAATGCATTGCTTGTTTTAAGTATAAATTTCTATTAAAGCTAATTAAATTTAAGTGAAGTGACCACTAACTCATGTTATTATAGTACCAATGCAGAACCGCTCGTGAACCGACGTGTGGCTGGAGTAGGTTTCCTAATGGAGGCGTTTGAATGCGCCGAGGGTGCATCTTTTGCCGGGCGTGCAACGGATGAGGGAGGGGTAGTAACTGTTGTCGACTGTACACACTCAGCTTACTATCGAATCCAGTTCCTCAAGAGCTGAAAAACGAACTGCTGCCGCCGCCTACACACTCGTTCACTCGAAGAGACTCCAATGGCGATCTGATGGGTGAGCCTGCGGGATATGGACTTCAGCAAGGAGTTCCCCATTGAGTTCGCTATTTAGTCCTATGGCTGCACCAAGTTCAATGCGATGTACACCAACGATCCGGACTCGGTGAAGCTCTGCCTCGCCTCGGTCCTATGGCTGCACCAGGTTCTGGAGCATTCGCCCATTTCATTGATGACCCACAAGTATAGGGGATCTATCGTAGTCCTCTCGATAAGTAAGAGTGTCAAACCCAACGAGGAGCAGAAGGAAATGACAAGCAGTTTTCAGTAAGGTTTTGTCTGCAAGCACTGAAATTGTAGGTAATAGATAGTTTTGTGATAAGATAAATTGTAACGAGTAACAAGCAATGAAAGTAAATAAAAGTGCAACAAGGTGGACCAATCCTTTTTGTGGCAAAGGACAAGCCTGGACAATTTTTTATAATGAGAAAAGAGCTACCGAGGACACATGGGAATTATCGTCACGCTAGTTTTCATTACGCTCATATGATTCACGTTCGGTACTTTGATAATTTGATATGTGGGTCGACCGGTGCTTGGGTACTGCCCTTATTTGGAAAAGCATCCCACTTATGATTAACCCCTATTGCAAGCATCTGCAACTACAAAAGAAGTATTAAGGTAAACCTAACCACATCATTAGACATATGGATCCAAATCAGCCCCTTACGAAGCAACGCATAAACTAGGGTTTAATCTTCTGTCACTCTAGCAACCCATCATCTACTTATTACTTCCCAATGCCTTCCCCTAGGCCCAAATAATGGTGGAGTGTCATATAGTCGACGTTCACATAATAGAGGAAAGACAACATACATCTCATCAAAATATCGAACGAATACCAAATTCACATGACTAGTGTCGGTGGGAAACGACACCTATGGGACACTGGAATCCCTTCTACGGTTGCAGGGTGCGGAGATTGTGAGAAGAGCAGGACTAAGAGACGACACAAGGAGGATTTACCCAGGTTCGGGCCGCAACGATGCGTAAAACCCTACGATCCTGCTTTGGTGGATGTATTAGTGTTCTTGAGCTCTCGAACTAGCTTTGGGTGCTGCGGGATTCGAAAGAGCCGAATCCTTTCTCTCTGCGCCATGGGCCTCCTTTTATAGGCGAAAGGGGCTGCCATAGTGGCACACAGGAGGTGGAAAGTGATACAGTAGCACAAGCTTATCGCCAGTATTATAGGATAAAGTGCATTAAATGCAAGGCTTAGGTGTCCTTCCACTTAATCGGGGACGGGGGCGGGGCCCGTCCCGTCCGTCGCCGCTCCCCCTCGCTTCGACACGCGTCCGGGCCAGCGATGCATGCGGTGCCATGTAGGCAGGAAGGCAACTGAGGTGGCGCGTTGGTGGAGCCTCCATGAAGGATTGAATGCTGCCACGCAGGTGCCTGTCCAGCCAATTGGGTCGGCAGCTGTATGCGAATGGCGGTGAAGACTTAGCTGGCGCGGGCCTGGCAGCAGCCCTGCCGGTGCGCATGGCAAGGGTCTTGCCGGGTGGTCCGGCAAGAGTCTTGCTGGGTGGCCCGGCAAGGGTCTTGCCGTGGCGAACTGGCATCCCCGGCAAGGATCTTGCCGGGGGTCTTGTGGGTTCCTTCAGTGAGGATGGTTGCCTTCCTATCCTTACTTGATCTCGAGCATTCTATGTCTTCACAAAGATCTGCATGCCACCACAGAGGTGCCTTCCGAGCCTTGTCCCGATGCGTTTGCCAAGCGTCGGTGGGCTCAAGGGTGGCTCACTTGGTTGGCGTGGGCGAGCTACCCCGGCAAGGGTCCTTGCCGGGAGAACCTCCTTCGCCCATCTGATCTTCGTGGCCTTGGTCCTTGTTGTTGCTTCGTTCGTTTTGTGGCTTCGCCTCCTCTCCGGCTTCCCTTTCTTGCCATGTCTGTGCTTGGCCGTGGCAGGAGGCTCTGACTGCCCGTGCACAAGTAAAGGGGTCAAAAGCAGAGCCCCTACTTTTGTACACCGACAGGAGCCCCCGGGCCTAGGCCATACATAGGCGTAGTACGTTGTTGGGCCAGGCCGAGAACGGTGCGCGGGCAGTTGGGGCGGATTTTTACAGTGGCCACTATTCCGTCCACTGTGCTTCCCCATGACCCACGTTGAACGCGCGACGTGGGGGTCGTGCGCGTGCACGACGTGGGAGGCATGCGTGGGACTGCGCCCACACGCATGCGTCACATCGCAGTTAATGGGAAAGGAGGCGGCCCGCGCCTTCCCCATAAAAAGGAATAACCACGGGCACGCTGCTCAATTTACTCCTCCCTTGCGCCCCCCTCCAATCTTAGAACCGCCACCCCCTTCTCCTCTAGCCCCTCTGTTCTTGTCAATCGCCGTCGCGCTTCCGCCATCCTCTGCCTTTTCGCTTCCCGCAACTGCCATGGCGCCTAAGTCCACCAAGAGCAAGGGAACGGCGAAGGATGCCAGCGTGTCGGAGCAGCCGGAGAGCGAGCTGGTGGTGCGGCAGGCGCAGTTCGCCTACTTCCTCCCCTTGACGGTCGGCGTGCCCGAGCTTCGGGAGGTGTTCAAATGTTTGTGGGGCGTGAAGACGGGCGGAGAGAAAACGGGGCACGCGGCCACGACCGTCGTCCCTGCCAGCGCCGGGCCCTCCCCTCACCAGTACCCTTTCTTCGTCGATTATTTCACTTGCGGGCTCTGTCCCTCCCTCTCCGATTTCTTCAAGGACATCATGCACTCCTATGGCTTCCGCCTCTTGGATTTTACTCTCGAATGCCGTGGCGTGCATGTCCCTCTTCGCCCATCTCTACGAGGGCTTCGTCGGGGTGCACCCCAACACGATGCTCTTCCACCATTACTTTTCCCCTTGGATCCAAAAAGGGGGCGCCATTGCTGGCTGCGTCGCCTGGATCCCGAGGGCCAAGGGGCGTACCCGGTCGGCGCCACAAAGGAGAGGTGGGAAGAATGGCCGGGCCGGTGGTGCTGGATTGAGGAAAAGGACCCGCCAGCGTTCTGCGAGGTTCGCCAGAAGCCGCCGGTCCGTGGCGGCTATTGGGGCGACGCCAACGCCGACGACGCAAAGCTCACGATCGCCACCACCAGGATTCTCCGGCTCACCCAGGCCAGGCTCACCCTCGAGATGATTGGGGCGTACTTCATTCACCGCCGGATTTTCCCTCTGCACGACACGGGGAGGCCGGGCTGGCTCTACGTGAACGCCGCCGACATAATGAGGCTCCGTCCTGGCCTCGACAACAACCTGACGGTACTGCGGCATGCCCATCTTTGCCAGCAAATCTTCCAGCTCGAGGTCGACGACGCGGGCGAGGTCGAGCGGTCCGGCAAGCTAGCCAGGACCGCCGTGAAGGCCGGCATGGTCGACAAGGAGCCTGTTTTCAAGGTGCCGGCGGGGGTGGTCCCGCTGAGCAACAACTCTCATCGGAACGAGATCATCGCCATGATGCCGCTTTTCAACGCGCATAGCCTCAACCCGAACTGGGTCGAGCCGAACGAGCTTGTGGTGCAGGAGTTCTTCGACACTCTGCACGAGATATACATCACCGACGAGCCACGGCTCATTCAGGACACCTCCTCGGCAGAGCTGGATTATATTGCCGCCAGGGTGGAGGAGGTGAGGCTTGCCGAGGAGGAGGAAAAGCTCGTCAAGGTGGCTGGCAGCACCGGCGGAGTGGTGGACAAGGCCGCGGCACAGGCGGAGGAAAGGGAGCTCGCCTGGTGGGCTGCAGCCGCTGGGGAGGCCAGCGGCACCGACACTGGGGCTCCCCTTGTTGAGGACGTCGCTGACAGGTCGTCGGAGGAGGAGGGCGAGGAGGAGAGGGCCGCGACCGCTGATCCCCCAATCACTGGAAAAAGGCGGGTCCTGCGGCGGGCCACCTCCAGTGAGCCGGTCCGCTCTGACCAGGCCATGCAGCTACGTCCAACCAGAGAAGCGTCCATGCGCCAGACGAGGGCGGTGACGATGAAGAATGCGGCGAAAGCCGTGGCGTCGAAGAAGAGGTCACCTGCCTCTTCATCGTCCAAGTGCGTCCGGACGCCATCGCCTCCCTCCTTGCCGGCAAACATTGGCGTGGGGATTGGGGCTGACTTGTTTGATTTCGGGCCTCTCAGCCCGGTGCGGAATAGGAAGACAACAGAGGAGGAGGAGGAAGAGAACGAAGAGTAAGCCTCTGCTTTTCCTCCCTCATTCCTTACACTCCTCCCCGATGGCATTGCTTACTTGTCTTCATCTTGCAGGGATGTGGAGACGCTGGCCCAGAGGATCAAGAGGGCCAGGAGTTCGGCGAGCGGCCAGCCCCCGGCAGGCACCTCCAGTACGCCACTGGTGGTGTCGAGCAACCCGGACAGCGGCCCCCAGCCCAGCCCCCAGCGTAAGTCCACCATCCGCCCTATATCAACGTGCGACATGGTCGATGCTTTGGTGTTAACCGTGCCGTGGATGCAGGAGAGGAGCAGCACCAAAGGGAGCCACAGGGGGCCTCTCCGATCGTGCCGCCTCCGTCGACCACACCGCCCCAAGGGGCGTCCCCAGCAAGGACACCAAGCACCAAGGCCGTGCACACGGGGGAGGGGGAGGAAAATGCAGGCGCTGGCGGCTTTGCCTCGACGCCAGAACTTGGCGGAGAAGGGGCTTCCGCCTCTCGGCCCGGCATAGGTAGGCTACTCGCCCTTCTTTTCTGTTTGCATTCTTCTTTTCCTCTTTCCCTCATCGGCTTTCGATCCTGGCCTCGCCCCGTCTCTTTCTTAGCACCTAGGCCCCTCTTCGGAGGACGTCGACACCACCATCAAGGACGTCGTCGCGGAGGCCACGACGGAGGCGGAAAGGATTGCCGCCGAGGAGAGCGCCAGGGGTGCCACCGAGGACGCCGCCAAGGGGTCTGCCGAAGGGCCCGGGAAGGGGCCTGCTGGGGATGACGGCAAGGCCGCTGCCAAGGAGGGGGCGTTAGATGACCTGCCCTCCTCCTCTGCTGCCTCTGGCTCTGGCAGGTACCTGAGGGTCAGCAACGACCTCTTCGTCCACCTTCTTGGCGCGTCGAGCACATGGGCTCCCTTTGAGGGAGAGGTGTTTGACGAGGAGGCGCTTGCCACCGCCGGGCTCGAGGTTGTTGACGAGCCTGGCGTTGGTGGTGCGGCTCCCAGGAGGAGCAGCTGCTCCAAGCCATGGGCGCCAGCTTCCATAAGCTCCAGGCGCTCCACCACGCTCGCCTGGACAAGGCCAAGTCCAGGACGGCAGTGGTGGAGAAGATGGAGGAGGACTTCGGGGGGCGCATCACCGAGGCGCAGGACTAGTTCCGCCAGGCCCAGGACGAGCTGAAGGCCGCCCAGGGTGAGCTGGCCAACCGTGAGGTGGAGCTCGCCCTGAAGCTGGCCGGCATCGAGAAGGCCCACGAGACAGCGAAGAAATTGGCCAAGGAAGCCGAAGCCGTCCGGTCCCAGCACGAGGGTGCCCTAAGGACCCAGGAGGAGGACCTTGCCAAGCGTGAGGAGAAGCTTGTCGCCATGCTCCGCGGCAAGGACGAAGAGGTGGACAAGCTCGTCCTACAGCAGATCCAAGAGCTGGATAGGAGGCATCAGGAGGCGCTCAACGCTCTGGCTCAGGACCTCGCCGAGACTATCATCAACCCCCGATATGCCAACATGAAAGAAGACAACGATACCAAGGACCTGAACACGTGGGAGGTACCTCTGAATCTAGCCTACATAACCTACGCGGCCAAGGACGCATACGCATGCTACGACATGTACACGTGGGAGGGCGTGTCTGCTTCCCGTAACCGACGAGTACACGGACAGCCGCAGCATCATGATCAAGCGTGCTAGGACGGTCTAGATGTTGTAGTTTATCTATTTATAAGTACCTTTATCATCTGAGTGTTTCATGCATTAGCCTATGTGTCGTAATTATCTGTTTTGTCCGAAATATTTCTTTTAAGAACCCATTAACCTGGTTGCTTTTTCTAGTGGCTATTTGCTTATGTATGTAACTAGTTCACTTGTCTATTAAGAAAAAACTAGTTCACTTGGCTGCCGTGCTTTGAATCTCCTTCCTCCCAACATATTCCCCTCCTCAGGTGGACCCAGCAGGTCTCTGAATTTTCTCCCACTTTCTGTTTCGATGTAAACTTAGTTTTCTCCCAGTACTTTTCCCTAGAACCAACTCAACTGTCCCACGTCTAGCCTAAAAAATAATAATACCCCACGTACTATTAACTCATCAAATTTAAATGATATTTTATTTCGTAAGTTGAAAGTTCTTACAAAATAATAATAATAATTTTTTATATATAACTTGGCAAGTTAACTCCTAGTGATTGCGTACATAAGCTTGCAAAGATTTTACTGACCAATGCAGTAATAGACGTGCAATCATGTGTTTAAGTTTTTATAACATTTCTCCGTCTAGGCCAACATGATATTTTCACCCAGCCCAGCAAGTCCGCGGATTTCGAGAAAAATGCAAATGGGATTTAAACGGGCTGCATAGATGCTACATCATTGTTTCACCCAGCCCACCAAATGGACTAAAAAAACAAATGGACTAGCTGACATGTGGGCCAGTAGGTCGAAGCCTAAGATGGTGTTGGATTTACATACAACGGCCGGCATTCTTCTTTAATCTCTCGTCTTCTTCCCCCAGCACTGCTGGGACCACCTGCTCCAGCCTTCGGCGTCCAGCGGCGTTGTTTTGTGCTCCTCAGCGAAACGCTACCCCGCCGACGGCCAGGCCATCCCTCCACTCCGCACCTCCTATTATTCTCTGTTGAGTGTACGCCCACCCCGCACCCGAACCAGTCAAGTTTCCCACTCCTCTCCGTCTGCGACTCCACTGCCGCGTCTTCCCCATCTTCGGGTCGTTCCAGTCTGGGGCCTCGTCGAAGTCCACCGCCTCGGTGCGCTTGGCGTGGCGTGGTCAACATACGAGAGTCATCGCAAGAGGACTGTACGTGGAGAGCCTGATGGCTGGGACCCATGAGGTCCATGGTTGCACGCAAGGAAAGTTCCTCCTTATTACGCACTGTACGTGGACTGTATGTGGGAAGGGCTTCTGTATTTCTTGAAAAAATGTTCCCCCCGCTGACAGGTCAGACCCACCAGCTATATCTTCGCACGCAAGGAAGTGCCTCCTTATTACGCATAAAAAAATGATAACCCCCCTGCTAGCTGTGACCCACCATAGTGGGTGGCTGACTTGTGGGCCTACTAAGTTGACGAGGATGGAGGGCTTTGTCAACTTAGTCAATATGAACGATTCTAGCTCTAGTGACCATACGATGTCCATCCAACGGCCATAGTCCTTCTTCAACCTCTGGTCTTCTTGCTCCAGCCTCCCAAAGCAGCGTCGGTGATGCCACGTGCTCCAGCCTCTCGTGGCCGGCTGTAATGCCGCGGAGGCCTCACCGCCCCTACTACTCCCACTGCTAGCCCAGGGCATCCCTCTATTCACCCACACTCCCTGTTATTGTGCGGTGACGGCAGCCTCACGCAACAGCTGAACCGGTGAACCCTCGTACTCCTCTCTGCGTGGGCATCCACTGCCGCGTCTTCCCTAGCTCCGCGTCGTCCCTTCCTAGGCCTCGCCGTCATCCACTGCCTTGGTGCTCTCGGCGCGGCATGGTCAATGTGGTCAACGACCGACTTCCATCGGAAGAGTACTATACGTGGAGAGGCTGACAGCTGGGTCCACGGCCGCAGCTGGGTCCACGGCCACAGCATAGTTTTTTTGTGATTTGCCAAGTAAGTCAATTTGTCAGGCGTGTTGGGCTGCAAATCTATCAAGACGAGGAGAGCTTCATTCGGCTGGTCGAGAAAATGGCCTATCAGTAATGAGAAATGGGCTGTACATTTTTAAAACACATCAAACCGACAATTAGTTTCAAATATCTTTTTTTCATTTCGAGATTTTAAATTGCATTTATTTTTATGCGTAGACAATTTTTTGGATTTTATATTGATATACATTAATTTTTAAAATCATTTTGAATGTGACTCAAAATTTCGGGATTAAAAACAGTTCGGACCGCACAGAAATATGCAAAATTTCATATAATTTTTAACCGTACTGTACGGGCTGTAATGCTAACAAAAAGAATATGGGCTCCAAAAAAACCTTAAGAATTAGCAAATGGGCTATAAATTATTAGAAATAATGGCAGATGGGCTGTATGCTGTTTTCCACAGATTTGAGGCTTTCCTAAAAAAAAGGTTGACGCCTTTGCAAAGGATCGTTGATTTCCATCCAACGGCCGTCGTGCTTCTTCAATCTCTGCTCTTCCTGCTCCAACCTCTCAAACAAGCGCCAGCGGGACTGCCTGCTCCCTCCTCCCCGCGGCCGGCTGTGCTGCCAGACCTGCCACGCAGGCCTCACCGCCCCACCGTACTCCCATCGCTGGCCTAGCAATCCCACTACTCACCCACACCTGCTGTTATTCTCCGGCGACGGCAGACGAACCAGTAAACCCTTGTACAGTCGTACTCCCCTCCGTGTGGGAAACAACTGGCGAGTCTTCCCTACCTCCGTGTTGTTCCCTTCCTAGGCCTCGCCGTTGTCCACCGCCTTAGTGCTCTCAGCCTGGGCTGATCAACGTGGTCAACGACCGACATGCATCTGAAGTGGACTGTACGTGGAGAGGGTGATAGCTGGGTCCACGGCCGCACGCAAGGAAATGCCTCCTTATTACCCGCAAAATAATGATTCCTCCACCTAACATCTGGGACAGACCAAAAGGGCCACTGTATTTCGTGAAAAAATGTTACCGCCGCTGACAGCTTGGACCCACCAGCTATATCTTCGCAAGCAAGGAAGTGCCTCCTTATTACGCAAAAAAAAATGAATACTCCCCCTACTAGTTGGGACCCAGTATAGTGGCAGGCTGACTTGTGGGCCTACCAAGTTGACGGGGACGGAGGGCTTTGTCAACTTAGTCAATACTCCAGTGACCGTATGATGTCCATCCAACGGCCGTAGTGCTTCTTCAACCTTTGGTCTTCGTGCTCCAGCCGCCCAAGGCAGTGCCGGTCGTGCCGCATGCTCCTGCCTCCCGTGGCCAGCTGTGATACTGCGGAGGCCTCACTACCCCCTACTACTCCCACCACTGGCCAGGCCATCCCTCTAGTCACCCACACCCATGTTATTCTGCGGCGATGGCAGCCTCACACCGTAGCCGAACCAGTGAACCCTCGTACTCCTCTTCGCATGGGCATCCACTGTTGCGTCTTCCCCGGCTCCGTATCGTCCCCTTCCTAGGCCTCGCCATCGTCCATCGCCCTGGTGGTCTCGGCGCGGCATGACAATGTGGTCAACGACTGACTTCCATCGGAAGAGTACTGTGCGTGGAGAGGATGATAGCTGGGTCCACTGCGGCCGCAAGGAAGTGCCTCCTTAATAATTATTCCTCCACCTGACAGCAGGGACCCACCGGACGGGCCACCGTATTTTGCAAAAAAATGTTTCCCCCCTGACTGCTGGGACCCACCAGCTACACCTTCGCACGCAAGAAAGTGTGTCCGGGCAAAAAAACGATTCACCCCACTGAATGCTGGGACCCACCAGCTACATCTTCGCACACAAGGAAGAGCCTGACAGTCGGGACCCACCTGGTCGAGGCGTACGTAGCGTTGTCATTTTGGTTGCGAACGTGTACGTACATACTGGTGGATGTAGAGGCGCGCACGTGTCATAGTAGAGGCGCGCACGTAGCATGTACACGTACATACAGCGGCCAGTGTGCAAGAAAAAAATATGGCCATGTACGTGTACATACGGGCAGGGTCTCGAACGCCTACTCGCGCATACGTATGGCCAGGGCTCGTGTACATGGCTGGGTCGGAACGGAGAAACAACATCATCATCGTGTTCATGGGGAGCCAACCGGCTGGGTCGGAATGGAATGAGTCGTCATGTTCATTGGGAGGGCTTGGACGGAACAAGCGATGGAAACGAGGCCTAGCGTACCGCAGAACGGAGGAAACAGCCTTGTGTTCGATCGGGCACGTTCGAAATGGGATCCTGTAAATCGGGAGGTGTCTCGCGTACCGCAAAATGGAGGACGAACCTCCTACGGTTGAAACGGGGGTCCTGTTGATCGGGAGGGGTGTGGCGTACCACAAAACGGACGAAACAGACTTGTGTTGGAGCACTACGGTCGAAATGGGGGTCCTGTTCATCAGGAGGGGTGTGGCGTACTGCAAAACGGGACTCCACGAGATATTGTTCATCTCCATCGTCGACCTCCTCCAGCCTCCAAGGGCTACCGTCGACCTCCTCCAGCCTCCACGGGCTCCTGTTCATCCAGCCTCCACCGCCCGCTACTCCACTGGCTACTGTTCAACCACCCCTCCACGGGAACCCCTCCATCATCTACTGTTCATCCAGCCCTCCACGGGGTCGTCCTATTCATCCAGCCCTCCACGGTGTCCTGTTCATCCAGCCCCAACCGGCTCGATCGATCGGCGTTCTGTTCGTCTAGAGGCAACACCACGGGGTCCTGTTCATCCACCCCATCGCCATCGCTCATCCAACCGCCTCGCAACACTCATCGCTCATCTAGAGGAAGCATCGATCGGCTTCGCTTAGCGCAGAGCGGCGAATCACTCGATCGGGTTTAGTTAATCGCCATCGATCGATCGCTCGGGTTCGAGAACGCGTAGCTCGCGGTCAATCGCCGGGTTCGCGAGCCAATGCCTCGCACACACGCGCGTACGTGTACGAGAGAAACGTGCATTGCTCGGCCCCCGACCACCCACCGTAACTGGGAAGTCCCCGAAATTTTCCTTGCCATCGCTTCTACCATGATTTTTTCTGTCATGGACGGCCCAAAGAATGTCATGCAGCTGCATGTCCGGCCCGCCCAGGACGAAAAGCCCATTTTCTGTCATGATTTTTTGTCATAGAAGCAGGAACCCACCACATCTATGATGATACCAGGTTTTGTCACAATTATCGTCATAGAAGTGTCATAAGTATGACAATTTTTTTTTTGTTCGGCCCAAAATGTCACAGAAGTGTCTTCTTTTTTGTAGTGATGTCAAGTATCTATTCCTGAGACCATGAGATCATGCCACTCCCAGATACCAGGGGAATGTCTTATGTGCTATCAAACATCGCTTTGTAACTATGTGATCATAAAGGTGCTCTACAGGTATCTCCGAAGGTGTTTGTTGGGTGCATGGATCAATACTGGGATTTGTCACTCCGTATGACGGGGAGATATCTCTGGACCGCCTCGGTAATACAACATCGTAAGAAGCTTCATCTGACTAATGAGTTTATACACGGGATCTTGTATTACGAAACGAGTAAAGAGACTTGCCGGTAACAAGATTGAACTAGGTATGGAGATATCGACGATCGAATCTCGGGCAAGTAACATATCGCCGGACAAAGGGAATTGCATATGGGACTGATTGAATCCTTGACATCATGGCTCAACCGGTAAAAATCTTTATGGAATATGTAGGAACCAATATGGGCATCCAGGTGCCGCTATTGGTTATTGACCGGAGAGGTGTCTCGCTCATGTCTAAATGATTCTCAAACCCATAGGGTCCACACGCTTAATGTTCGATGACGCTAGAGTGGTACTGGGATATGTGCATTATTAATCGAATGTTGTTTGGAGTCCCAAGTGAGATCCCAGACATCCCAGGGAGCTCTATAATGGTCCGGAGGTAAAGATTAATATATAGGAAGTCCTGTTTTGGTCGCCGGAAAAGTTTCGGGCATTATCGGTATTGCACCGGGAGTGCCGAAAGGGGTCCAGGTCCATCACGGGTCCACCTGCCCCGGGGCCCATATGGGATGTAGGGGGTGTGCCCTAGACTAAGGTTGGAACATGGAGAAAGGGCAGAGTCCTAAGGGTGGAAGACACCCATAGGTGCTTTGGGGAGGACGGAAACCTCCCTAGGCCGGCGCCCCCTCCCTTGGAGTAGGGGAAAAGGCAGCTCCCTAGATCTCCCCCTTCCTCCTATAAAATAGTGGGGGATAGGGATGGGCTAGACACATCCCACACCCCGACGGCAACCCTAGCTCTCCCAATAATCTGTTTTCTCCTTAGATTGGTTCTGGCAGCGTTTGGCCAAGCCCTGCCGGGTTTGCACCACCACCATCTCTACCATCTCGTCGTGCTGGTTGATATCCCACCAACTTCTCCTATCTTGCTTGCTGGATCAATAATGAGGAGACATCATCGAGCCACACGTGTGCTGAACACAGAGGTGCCGTCCGTTTGGCGCTAGATCGGATTAGACAGTGATTGGATCACGAATAGTACAACTACATCATCCACGTTATATACGCTTCTGGTTTTGGTCTATAAGGGTATGTAGACACACTCCCCTCTCATTTCTATACATCCTAGATTATATCTTTGGTGTTAGTAGGATTTTTTTTGATTTTCATGCTTCGTTCCCCATCAGTGGCATCATGAGCTAGGTCTATGCGTAGATGTGTATGCATGAGTAGACCACAAATAAGTTGTGGGTGTTGATGTTTAGATTGCTTACTTCCCTTGTCTTACTTGGATTCATCGGTATTGTGGGATGAAGCAGCTCGGACCAACCTTACAAGTCCACGCACATGAGACCGATTCCACTGTTTGACATGGAACTTGTATTGCATAAAAGTGGCTTTGCGGGTGTTTGTCTCTCCCACTTTAGTTGAATCTGATTAGACAACGATGGTACTTGTAGAAGGTTAAAAGGCAACTTGTATATCACTGTTGTGGTTTTGCATAGATAAGATTGGTTCTTATAGTTTTCCCTAGCAACCACGTAAAAATTGCAACAACAAAGTAGAAGACACCTAACTTGTTTTTGCAGGGTATGTTGTGATGTGGTATGGCTAAGATATGATGTGATATATGTTGGTGTATGAGATGATCACTTTTTGTAATAGGTTCACGACTTGCATGTAAATGAGTACGACAACGTGTAGGAGCCATAGGGTTGTCCTTAATTTATTGTATGACTTGCGTGTCAACAAATAATGCCCTGTAATTTGTTTACTTTGTCGCTATGTGTTACCAATAGTTGTAGAAGCAATAGTTGGTGAGACAACCATGTAACGATGCGATGATGGAGATCATGGTGTCATGACGGTGATGATGGAGATCATGATGGTGCTTTAGAGATGGAGAACAAAAGCACAAGATGATAATGGCCATATCATGTCAAATATTTTGATTGGATGTGACGTTTATCATTTATGCATCTTATTTTGCTTGCAACGACGTTAGCACTATAAGATGATCCATTCATTTAATTTCAAGATAAATGTGTTCTCCCTAAGTATGCACCATTGCAAAAGTTCGTCATTTCGAAGCACCTCGTGATGATCGGGTGTGATAGACTCTACGTCTGCATACAATAGGTGTAAGCCAGTCTTACACATGTGGGATACATGGGTTAAACTTGATGATCCTAGCATGTACATACATGGCCTCATAACACGGAGGGCTGAAAGGTTGAACACGAGTCATATAGTAGATATGATCAACATGGAGATGTTCTCTTTTGATGACCACCACATCTCATGTGATGATCGAACATGGGTTGGTTGATATGGATCATGTGAACACTTAGACAACTTGAGGGATGTCGATTTATGAAGGAAATATTCCCTAGAGGCAATAATAAAGTTATTATTTATTTCCTTAATTCATGATAAATGTTTATTATTCATGCTAGAATTGTATTAACTGGAAACTTAGTACATGTGTGAATACATAGACAAAACATATAGTCCCTAGTATGCCTATACTTGACTAGCTTGTTAATCAAAGACGGTTATATTTCCTAACCATAGACATGTGTTGTCATTTGATGAACGAGATCACATCATTAGGAGAATGATGTGATGGACAAGACCCATCCGTTAGCTTAGCATTATGATCATGTTAGTTTCATTGCTACTGCTTTCTTCATGACTTATACAAGTTCCTCAGACTATGAGATTATGCAACTCCCGAATACCGGAGGAACACTTTGTGTGCTACCAAACGTCACAATGTAAATGGGTGATTATAAAGGTGCTCTACAGGTGTCTCCAGAGGTGTTTGTTGGGTTGGCATAGATCGAGATTAGGATTTGTCACTTCTTGTTTCGGAGAGGTATCTCTGGGCCCTCTCGGTAATACTCATCACTATAAGCCTTGCAAGCATTGTGACTAATGAGTTAGTTGCGGGTTGAAGTATTACGGAACGAGTAAAGAGACTTGCCGGTAACGAGATTGAACTAGATATGATGATACGAATGATCAAAACTCGGGCAAGTAACATACCGATGACAAAGGGAACAACATATGTTGTTATGCGACTTGACCGATAAAGATCTTTGTAGAATATGTAGGAACCAATATGAGCATCCAGGTCATTGTCTCGGTCATGTCTACATAGTTCTCGAACCCGTAGGGTCCGCACGCTTAACGTTCGATGACGATTGGTATTATGAGTTTATGTGATATGATGTACCGATGGTTGTTCGGAGTCCCGGATATGATCACAGACATGACGAGGAGTCTCGAAATGGTCAAGACATAAAGATTGATATATTGGACGGCTATGTTCGGACACCGGAAGTGTTCGAAGAAGTTTCGGATAAAACCGGAGTGCCGGAGGGTTACCGGAACCTCCCGAGGGAACAAATGGGCCTAGATGGGCCTTAGTGGGAGAAGAGGAAGGGCCAGGAGGGGCTGGCCAAGCGCCCCCCTTCAGTCTGAATAGGACAAGGGAAGGGGGGTGGCGCCCCCCTTTCCTTCCCTTCCCCCTCTTCCTTCCTCCTTCCCCCTCTTTCTTACGTGTAAACCTACTAGGACTTCTAGTCCTAGTAGGATTCCCCTCTCTTAGCGCGCCCTATGAGGGCCGGCCAGCCTCCCCCTTGCTCCTTTATATATGGGGGCAGGGGGCACCCCATAGACACACAAGTTGATCAAGTTGATCTTTTAGCCGTGTGCGGTGCCCACCTCCATAGATTTCCACCTCGGTTATATCGTCGTAGTGCTTAGGTGAAGACCTGCGCCTGTAACTTCATCATCACCATCACCACGCCGTCGTGTTGACGAAACTCTCCCTCGACCTCAGCTGGATCTGGAGTTCGTGGGACGTCACCGAGCTGAAAGTGTGTAGATCGCGGAGGTGCCGTATCTTCGGTGCTAGGATCGGTCGGATCGTGAAGACGTACGACTACATCAACCGCGTTGTCATAACCCTTCCGCTTTCGGTCTACGGAGGTGCCGCTATGCATCTCCTAGATAGATATTGTGTGATCATAGGAATTTTATTTGAAATTACCGCATTCCCCAACAATTTAAGTGGGAGTTCTTTAGTAATTTGATTAACTTAACCAATTATCATGAACATGGTCTAATTCTTTTTGCAAATAAATGTTGTAGATAAATGGCTTGCATTGTTGCTCCCATTAATTTTAATGCATTCCTAGAAAAAGCTAAGCTGAAAGATAACAGAAGAAACTATGCGGATTGGGTCCATAATTTGAGGATTACCCTCACTGCTGCACAGAAGGCTTTTGTCCTTGATGCACCGCTCGGTGCACCACCCCCTCCAGTGTCGTCTGTGGATGTTCTGAATGTCTGGCAGGCATGGTCTAATGAATAATCGATAGTTTAGTGTGCCATGCTTTACGGCTTAGAACCGGGGCTTCAAAGATGTTTTGAGCACCACAAAGCATATGAGATGTTACAGGAGATGAAATTGGTATTTCAGGCTCACGCCCGGGTTGACAGGTATGACGCCTCCCACAAATTCTTTAGCTGCAAGATGGAAGAGAATAGCTCCATTAGCGAGCACATACTCATAATGTCTGGGGTACTTCAATCATTTGAATCAGTTGGGAGTTAATCTTATAAATGAAGTAGCGATTGACAGGGTTCTTCAGTCACTGCCACCAAGCTACAAGATCTTCATGATGAACTATAATATGCTAGGGATGGAGAAAACAATCCCTAAGCTCTTCACAATGATTAAGGCTGCGGAGGTAGAAATCAAGAAATAGCATCAAGTGTTGATGGTCAACAATACCACCAGTTTCAAGAAGAAAGGCAAGGGAAAGAAAGGGAACTTCAAGAAGAATGGCAAGCCAGTTGCCTCTCCTGTGAAGAAACCCAAGGCTGGACCTAAACCTGAGGCTGAGTGTTTCTATTGCAAGGGGAATGGCCACTAGAAGTGGAACTGCCCCAAGTACTTGGCATATAAGAAGGCTGGCAACATCAACAAAGGTATATGTGATATACATGTTATTGATGCGTACCTTACTAGTGCTTGTAGTAGCGCTTGGGTATTTCATACTGGTTTGGTTGCTAATATTTGTAACTCTAAACAGGATCCGCAAAATAAACGGAGACTAGCTAAGGACGAGATGACGATGCGCATTGGAAATGATTCCAAGGTTGATGTGATTGTCGTCGGCATGCTCCCTCTATGTTTACCTTCGGTATTAGTTATGAACCTAAATAATTGTGAATTATGGTTGTTCTATTTATATGGATAATATCTTTTATGGTCATGCACCCATTGTGAATGGTTTATTCTTGTTGAATCTCGATCATAGTGATCCACATATTCACAATATTGATGTCAACAGATGCAAAGCTAATGATGATAGTTCCACATACTTGTGGCACTGCCGCTTAGGTCATATTGTTGTAAAGCGCATGAAGAAACTCCATGCTGATGGACTTTTGGAATCACTTGATTATGAATCATGTGATACATGTGAACCATGCCTAAAACCCCGTTTTCCGGAAAAATGGAGGAGGCTTAGTGACTTGTTCGAAATAATACATACTGATGTACGTGGTCCGATGAGTGTTGAAGCACGCGGTGGATATGGTTATTTTCTTACCTTCACAGATGATTTGAATAGATATGGGTATATTTACTTAATGAAACACAAATCTGAAACATTTGAAAAGTTCTAGGAATTTTACAATGAAGTGGAGAATCATCATAACAATAAAAGTAAAGTTTCTACGATCTGATCGTGGAGGTGAATATTTGAGTTAAGAGTTTGGCGCTCATTTAAGATAATGTAGAATTATTTCACAACTCACGCTACCTGGAACACCACAACGTAATGGTGCGTCCAAACGTCATAATCGTACTTTATTAGATTTGGTGCGTTCTATGATTTCTCTTACCGATTTGCCCATATCATTTTGGGATTATGCATTAGAGACAGCCGCATTCACTCTAAATAGGGCACCCTCTAAGTCCGTTGAGATGACACCATATGAATTATGGTTTGCCAAGAAACCTAAACTGTCGTTTCTTAAGATCTGGGGTGTGATGCTTATGTTAACAGGCTTCAGCCTGATAAGCTCAAACCAAAAGTGGAGAAATGCATCTTCATAGGATACCCTAAAGAGACCATTGGGTATACCTTCTATCATAGATCAGAGGGAAGGATTTTTGTTGCTAAGAATGCATCCTTTCTAGAGAAGGCGTTTCTATCAAAATAAGTGAGTGGGAGGAAAGTAGAACTTGATAAGGTAATTGTACCTTACCTCGAATTGCAAGGTAGCACATCACAGAAAGCAGTTCCCGTGATGCCTACACCAACCAAAGAGAAAGCTAGTGATGATGATCATGAAACTTCAGATGAAGTTACTACTGAACTTCGTAGGTCGATCAGGGTATGTTTCGCACCAGAGTGGTATGGTAATCATGTCTTGGAAGTCATGTTGTTGGACAATGGCAGACCTACGAACTATGAAGAAGTAAGGATGAGACCATATTCCAACAAATGGCTCTAGACCAAGAAATCCGAGATGAGATCCACATATCAGAACAAAGTATGGACTTGGGTGGACTTCCCTATGATCGGCAAGCCACTGAAAATAAATGGATCTTCAAGAAGAAGACAGATGTTGATGGTAATGTAACCGCCTATCGACTTGTAATAAAAGGTGTTTCGAAAAATTCAAATAGGTGACTACAATGAGACTTTCTCACCCGTAGCGGTGCTTAATTATGTTAGAATTATGTTAGCAATTGCTACATACTATGATTACAAAATCTGGTGGATGGATGTAAAAACATCATTCCTTAACGGGTTATTTAAGAAAGAGTTGTATATGATGCAACTGGAAGGTTTTGTTGATCCTAAGGATGCTAACAAGGTATGCATGCTCGAGCGATCTCGGAGTTGGAATATACGCTTTGATGAGGTGATCAAAGCTTATGGTTTTATAAATACTTATGGAGAAGCTTGTATTTACAAGAAAGTGAGTGGGAGCTCTGGAGCATTTCTAATATTAGATGTGGATGACATATTGTTGATGGGAAATGATATAGAATTTCTAGAAAGCATAAAGATTATTTGAACAAGAGTTTTTTAATGAAAGACCTAAGTGAAGCTGCTTACATATTCGACATTAAGAAATATAGAGATAGATCAAGAGGCCTAATAGGACTTGCGCAAAGAACATACGTTGACAAGATTTTGAAGAAGTTCAAAATGGACCAGTCAAAGAAGGTGTTCTTGCTTGTGTTGCAAGGTGTGAAGTTGAGTTGGACTCAAAGCCCGACCAAGGCAGAAGAAAGAGAAAGGATGAAAGTCATCCCCTATGCCTCAACCATAGGCTCTATAATGTATGCCATGTTGTCGGATTCCGGGCTCCGCAGACCCAAGAAAGGTTCAAACTCAAGGGCGTGTGCAAAGAACTCAACCTCTCAAGCCTCCCGATCTGGTGCTCTCATGACCTGGCTCGACGAACACGATAGAGAAAGACACAACAGTTTACCCAGGTTCGGGACACCTTGCGGTGTAATACCCTACTCCTGCTTTGTGGTGGATTAGCCTCACGATGGGTTGAGGATGAACTAGTACAGGTGGAAGAACAACCTCAAGAGGCGTGTTCTTTTGATGAGCTATTGGTGGTTCTACGAGCTGATCACCTGGTGAGTTAATCGATCCATCTCCGTCTCTACGGTGGTGGCTAGGCCCTTTTTATAGTGGCCTTGGTCCTCTTCCTCCAAACTTAGGCAGGAAGGGATCCCAGAACGGCCAATGTCGGTGTACCAAAATAGGGGCGCTCTTTTGTACCCCTTATTTCTGCACGGGCAGTCAGAGCCGCGCCCACGACCACACCTAAGCAGGGCAGACACAGGAAATCAGAGTCACAACACAGAATAAAAGTGACACCAAGACAGAGGCATAAAGGGCAAGAAGGCAAAGTGGTTTTCCCCGGCAAGGTCCTTGCCGGGGCAGCCCCCACGGCCCCGGCAAGGCCCTTGCCAGAGCAGCCTACCTGACGCCAGCAGGATGTGCCACCCTTCACTACAGGAATCTTCTACTTTGCCGTCCGCCACGGCGGACGGAAAGGCACGGATGGCAGACGGCAAAGACCTTTGCCATCAGCCGCGGACGGCAAAAGGTGACGGCAAAGTAGGGGACGGCTAAGAGCTGCGTTGCCGTCTGCTTCAGGCAGCTGACGGCAAAGGGTCCTTTGCCATTAGCAGCGGACGGCAAAGAAGGTGGACGGCAATAAATGCGCTGTTACTCCGTTAGGTGGTTAACGACAGGCCTTTGCCGTCCGCTGCGGACGGCAAAACCTTTGCCGTCAGCCACTGTAGGCAAAATGACCAAATTGGTTAGCCTCCGAGAACACGCTTGCTCGCCACGTGGCCTCTTTGCCGTCATTGCCGATGACAAAAGAGCCCTTTGCCGTCGGTGGCAGACGGCAAAGAGCCTTCATATTGTCTCTTTTTTTCTGTTTTTTTTAATCCAACAATTTTTCACAGCAAATATATATGACATATATAGATATATTTAACAGCAAACATATCACATATCTAAGTTTCATCAACATAGCAAAGTTTCATCAAGTTCCATCCATATACATTGTTCCATCCATACACATTGTTCCATACACATTGTTCCATCCATACACATTGTTCCATATACATATTATATAGCAAATTTTCATCAACATAGCAAGTTCTATCATAGCAAGCTAGATACGATGCAAAGTTTTAGCAAAGAAAAAGCAAGCACTCCATCATAGTAAGCTAGCTTCCATGAAGTGAGTGAAATCTGCAAAATGGTAAATAAGAAAGTTAGAAATAGGTGAATAGAACAAGAAGAAGACTAGAACAAGAAGTATATGTCATTTATGAGCTAAATTAGGTGAAATGGATCATATATGAGCTAACTAAGTTGAAATGGGTTGTTCATGAGCTAAGTTTGGTGAAATGGATCATATATGAGCTAACTAAGTTGAAATGGGTTGTTCATGAGCTAACTTTGGTGAAATGGATCATATATGAGCTAACTAAGTTGAAATGGGTTGTTCATAAGCTAACTTTGGTGAAATGGATCATATATGAGCTAACTAAGTTGAAATGGGTTGTTCATGAGCTAACTTTGGTGAAATGGATCATTTATGAGCTAACTTAGTTGAAATGGGTCATTTATGAGCTAACTAAGGTGAAGGGCATCGTTTTTGAGCTAAGTAAGGTGAAATGGATCGTTTTTTAGCTAACTTAGGTGAAATGGATCATTTATGAGCTTTTATGAGCTAACTTAGTTGAAATGGATTGTTTATGACCTAACTTAGGTGAAATGGATCATTTAAGAGCTAGTTTAGGTGAAATGGGTCATTTTGGAGCTAACCTAGGTGAAATGGGTCATTTTGGAGCTAACCTAGGTGAAATGGGTCATTTTAAAGCTAACGTAGGTAAAATGGATCATTTACGAGCTAATCTACTAAAATGGGTCATTTTAGAGCTAACTTGGATAAATTGGATCACTTGTAAGCTAACTAAGGTAAAATGAGTCATATTAGAGCTAACTTAGGTAAAATGGATCGTTTATGAGCTAACTAAGTTAATTATGCAATTTTTGACATAAGTAAGCTTATTAAGTCATTTTGAAGGAAAGGAAGCTAACTCTAGGTCATTATGGTGCATATTGGAGGAAATAAAGCTAAGTCTAAGTCTAGAGAAACTTACCGCGATCAGGGAGGTGTAGGAGTGGGCTGGCTTGTGCCGGTAGCTGGAGAAGGATCGTGCTATGCGTTTCTGGAGTTAAGCTGCACCAAAGATCATTTCCAATGTCTCGTTAGCATTACGACACTCAAATGTTAAGACTAGCAAGTAATGTCCATTCGAATTAAACTCACCGTGCTCCCAGGAGCAATTACTGACATCGGCGGAGCGGTCTGACCGGACTTCTCGCACACAGACTGCACATTTGGTTTTCACAACAGAGTCATACTAGTTAGTAATGAGACTCAAATGTTAAGACTAGCAAGTAATCTGCAGAATAAACTTACCACAAGGAGCTCATACATGGCCCTTGCCTGCATGTCATTCCGTGCCCTCTCCTCCTCCAACATCTTTGTCGTCCTCTCCTGCAACTCCCGTTGCCTCTCCGCCGCCTCCGCCAGAAGTTTCTCCGTTCTATCTCTCTCACTCTGTATAGCAGCCTACAACACCACTCACATGACCATTTGTAATCATAGATGGAAGCGCACACAATGTAATGGAGAAAGATCGCTGAGTACGTATAACTAACCTTGATGGCGAGTTGGACTGGCTGTTCACGAGGCCTTATCTCAGGAGCGGAGCTCGACTGGCGCACCTTGGTCTCCGGGAGAGTGCTAGGACAACGGATAAGTCCATCTCCCATGGCTATGGAGCCATGGGACCTCCCGCTACCAGATATCATGAGCAACTCTGTATCAATGGGACCCTGGCTCGGGTTAAAGTCCTCCCCTTTCCTCGCTTTCCCCAGATCTCTATATTGCACGAGCTTTTCGTGGGCGGAGATGTTGGTGAAGTTCTTTGGATCATCGAGGTCGACGCAGAGAATGCCTTGACTTTCTTGTAAGAGCGGCAGGGCCATGGCATACAGGTCGTACACCTCTGGCACCTTATCCGCCTTATTGTAGCGTGCCTGAAAGAGAGAAACAAAGTAAATTAGTAATTAAAGGGCTAAACCTAGCATGATGAATGAATTGCATGAATCATGAAGCAAACCACATACCCGGCATCCGCCAGATGAAATAAGTTGGAGCTGCCTTGGCGGTGTGGCACACCATCCATTTGGGCACGTTTGTCCTTGGCCTCGTTGTGGGTGGCTAGCCATTCTTTTGAGCACCACCCATCGACCAACATCTCCCAACAATCCATCCGATCCGCACACCATCTCTGAGGGGCCTAAGTTAGCAAATAGAAACTTCAGCGCTACGGCTATGAATTACTAAATAAAGGAATTAAGTACAAGGGCTTAAGAATTACCTTCATGTACTGCTCCTTACTCAAGAAAATATCGCGGCAATCCCGCTTGGACTTCTTGATACCACGGTCGGCGTAGTAGTCTCGAACAGACTGCACCTGAGCCTCATGCCGTAAGTTCTGAAGTAGGCGCTTGCACTCCTTCTGGATAACATCTGCTGCCGCCTCCTCGTATCCCTCCTCACACCTGTAGAATGTCTGCAATCAAATGAGACAATGGTTATTAGTACAATTAATAACTAGCTAGTTGAAGATTTTTAGTTGTGTAAAGGTGAAATTACCCAAAACTTTCTGATCACCATGTCTGCCCTCTCTTGCACAAGACACCATCGATAATCTCACCCGGCGGGGCCGGGGCAGCCAAGTAGTGCTCCCAACTCAATCCGACCTCTGGAAGCCGACCCTCACCAGGCAACGTGACAAAACCCGGAAAGTTTTGCCGAACCAGAACTCCAAGGACGGAGTTGGGCCGGTGGACACTTTCATGATGGTCCCAACCCCTGCAGCATGACAAGGCCAACACATTAGTTATGCTGACCCGACCAAGTACCCCATATAGACGTGTGCTCCTCCGGGTTCTCATGGGCCCAACTCTCATGGGCCGAAGGCCCGTCGACCCGAGGCTCGTGGGCCGAAGACCCGTGGACCGGAGGCTCGTGGACCGGAGTCCGTGTAGCCTCCTCCTCAGACGAGTCCACCCTAGCAGTCACGTGCTCGGGTGAAACAGCTGGGGGCGGCGGCGAGGAAGGCGCTGTAAGAGCCACCCTACCTCCTCTCCCACGACCACGTGCTCCACCTCGGCCCTTCTTCTTACCTCGTCCCTTGCTGGGCACCGCGGTCGACGAAGAAGGGCCCGGCGGTGTCGCCATACTGTCCAGCAACGCTCGGCGGAGAGGTGCGTGTGGAATTGAAGACCTCACACTACACGCCGACGAAGAAGGGGCCTCGGCGCGCTCCCGACCAGCGCCCACCATCTGTCAACACCTGCCATGACAAAGAATAAACGAAATTAGTACATAATGCAAAAAAGTACAACATAAACAACTGCACATTTAAAACTACCCTATCAACACAATTATATATGATGTTTTTCATAACCAAATCAAAAAATATATGACCTAACTAATAATTCACAAATATATGACCCCGTCGGCCTCTCGAAGGCCAAAGAACACCTTTTCGGAGGTGTCGGGGTCGGGTGTCGGTCGGTGTCGGGGTGCCGTGTCGGGTCGGGTCTCGGGGTTAGGGTGTCGGGTCGGGTGCCGTGTCGGGTCGGGTCGGGTCTCGGGTCGGGTGTCGGGTCGGGTGCCGGGTCGGGTCGGGGTGTCGGTCGTGTCGGGGTCGGGTGTCGGTGTCGGTGTCGGGTCGGGTGCCGTGGTCGGTGTCGGGTCGGGTGCCGTGGTCGGTGTCGGGTCGGTGTGTCGGGTCAAGCTCGGGTCGGGGTGTCGTGTCGGGTCGGGTCGGGTCGGGTCGTGGTCTCCGGTCGGGTGTCGGGTCGGGTGCCGGTCGGGTCGGGTGTCATGTCGGTGTCGGGGTCGGGTGTCCGTGCTGGGTCGGGTGCCGTGTCGGTGTCGGGGTCGGGGTCTTGGGGTCAAGGTGTCGGGTCGGGGTGCCGGGTCGAGGTCAGGGTGCCGTGTCGGTGTCGGGGTCGGGGTGTCGGGTCAGGCTCGGGGTCGGGGTGTCGGTGTCGGGGTCGGGGTCTTGGGGTCGGGGTCTTGGGGTCGGGATGTCGTGTCGGGGTGCCGGGTCGGGGTCTTTTTTCCTTTTCTTCTTCTTCCTCTTCTTCCTTTTCTTCCTTTTCTTCCTTTTATTCCTTCTTCTTCTTCTTCTTCTTCTTCTTCTTCTTCTTCTTCTTCTTCTTCTTCTTCTTCTTCTTCTCCTTTCCTTTTTCCTCTTCTTCTTCTCCTCCTCTCCTGTTTTTTTCTTCTTCTTCTTCCTCTTCTTCTTTTTTCTCCTCCTCCTCCTCTTCTTCTTCTTCCTTTCCTTTTTCCTCTTCTTCTTCTCCCCCTCTCCTGTTTTTTTCTTCTTCTTCTTCCTCTTCTTCTTTTTTCTTCTCCTCCTCCTCTTCTTCTTCTTCCTTTCCTTTTTCCTCTTCTTCTTCTTCTCCTCCTCTCCTGTTTTCTTCTTCTTCTTCTTCCTCTTCTTCTTTTTTCTTCTCCTCCTCCTCCTCTTCTTCTTCCTTTCCTTTTTCCTCTTCTTCTTCTCCTCCTCTCTGTTTTTCTTCTTCTTCTTCCTCTTCTTCCTTTTCTTCTCCTCCTCCTCTTCTTCTTCTTCCTTTCCTTTTCCTCTTCTTCTTCTCCTCCTCTCTGTTTTTTCTTCTTCTTCCGCTTCTTCTTTTTCTTCTCCTCCTCCTCCTCCTCTTCTTCTTCCTTTCCTTTTCCTCTTCTTCTTCTCCTCCTCTCTGTTTTTCTTCTTCTTCTTTTCTTTCCTAAAACTGAACTAAACCTAAAACTAAACCTAAATCTAATCTAAACATAAACCTAAAACTAAAAAGACAGAAAAAAAGGAAAAACTAAATCTAAACCTAAAACTAAACTAAAACTAAACCTAAACCTAAAACTAAACCTAAAACTAAAACTAAAACTAAATCTAAACTAAACATAAACTTAAAACAAAAAAAACAGAAAAAAAAGGAGAGGTAGAGCTCACCTGGGCCGTTGGAGGAGGTGGCCAGGAGGAGGGGGGGGGCAGTCTGGGTGGCGGCGCCGTCCTGTGGTGGTGGGCGCTGGGGGCAGGCGGCGCGCACGACACGGCAGGCGGCGGGCGACAGGCGAGCGGCGGTAGAGCGACGGCCGGGCGGGCGGGGGGTGGGTTGTTGGGGCTGGGCAGCACCGAGATGGGGCGGGGGCCGGGCGACGGGCGACGGACGGGCGGTCGGGACGGTGGGTCGCCGGGGCCTGGGCGACGGGCGGGGGGCGGGCGGGCGGGGGGCGACGCGGCGGGGTGCGGGCGGCGGGCGGTGGTGCGACTGGTGGCGGCGATCGGTGGGGCGGCGGCGTGTGGGAGGGAAACAGAGAGAGAGGGGGGTGGGGTGCGCCGGCCGTTAGCTAGGTAAGTTTAATCTTTGTCGTCCGCCACCTTTGCCGTCCGCTAATGTGCGCTTTGCCGTCAGCTAGCGGACGACAAAGAGGGGGGCCATTATGTATTTTTTAACCAGCTCCTCAGTGGGGCCCCCCTCTGTCTTTGCCAGCCGCTAGCGGACGGCAAAGAACAGGCTGATGGCAAAGGCTTTCTTTGCCATCAGCCAGTTCTTTGCCGTCCGCTTTCTGGTAGCTGATGGCAAAGAGCTTCTTTGTCGTCCGCTAGCTGACGACAAAGAGCTGCCAGATGGCAAAGTAGCTGATTCCAGTAGTGCTTGGGCCCCAGTTTCTCCAGCGTCACCAACCACGTTGGGACATGGGCTCGGGAGGCGCCTCCATGGTGGCATGCAGATCTTTGTGAAGACAAAGAACGCTTTGTATTAGAAGAGTAGAAGACGACGAACCTTGGCGAGATCCTTGCCGAGGAAACCCACAAGACCCCCGGCAAGACCCTTGCCGGGGGACGACCGCAACACCGTGGCAAGACCCTTGCCAAGAGCATCCGCGAGGCCATGGCCAGGCCCACACCCGCCAGGTTTCTGCCACCGCTCCCATGCAGCTGCCAGCCCACCAGCTGGGCAAGCACCTTCGTGTCGGCACAAGGCTTCTCAGCCAACTCAGCGCATGCCTACATGGTGGCATGCAAATCTTCGTAAAGACCTACCACCGTGCCACATCAGTAGCCTGTTAGCCTACATGGCACCACCCCCTCGCTGGCCCAGGCGCGTGTCGAGGCAGGGCGATGCGGCGGTAAAATGAAGGGGACACATCAGGGGCGCATTAAATGCACCTTGTCCCGTAATGGCACAGGATAGGCTTAATCACAGTACCCCAATGCCACCTCCTGTGTGCCACTGTGGAGATCCCCTTGCCTATAAAAGGAGGCCCAAGGCATCCAGGAGAAGGATTCGGATTTTGGAACAAGTTACGCCCATTATAGCTAGTTCAACAACCTCAAGAACACAAATACACATATCAAAGCAGGACTAGGGTGTTATGCATCCCTGCGGCCCGAACCTGGGTAAACGATCCGCGTGCTCGTACTGACTGTTGATCCTCCTCTCCTCACAACCCAGCTCCTCACAACCATAGTAGGGATCCTTGTGATCCCATAGGTGTCGTTTCCCACCGACATCTTTGGCGCG